>PVJH01030597.1:0-24715 GCA_004026705.1 Nesogale talazaci
ATATGGGTTTCTTAAGGTCACTTTGAACATCCTTAGTACAAGTCACTTATAGACATAGGTTTTTGTTCCTTTTTTTTTTTTTTTAATTTTTATTTTGGGGGGGAGGGGGCATCACTGCTCTCCGGTGGTGGGAGTAGGAGGCCCAGCCCCACTGCTGGAATTGAACCTCCGTCCCAGGGGGCCGCAGTCCCGCGCACAACCACGACGCCACCGGGGCTCAGCCCCCCAGTTTTTGTTTCTTAAGGCAAAATTTCCAGGAGTATAATTGACAAACTAAGATAGCATCTTTGGTCTGCGCCCCAGTGGTATAGTGGTTGTGCGCGGGACTGTGGCCCACTGGGTTGGAGGTTCAAATCCAGCAGCAAGGCTACTCCCACCACCAAAAAGCAGTGATGACCCAAAAACAAAAAACAAAACAAAAAAAGATAGCATCTTTGATGTAGAATTTCTGGGCCGTTAAAGGGTAGCATCAATTTTTTCTCATTAGAAGTTATCCTCATGTAATATCACTAACATTGTATGAAATCATTCCTCTTTTAACAGTTTGACCTATTGTAATTACTTCCTATTATGAATATAAGCATAATTTTATATTTAACAGCCATTTGTATTTTTCTTGTAGACTGTACTCATTATTGCCCATATTTCTATTAATGATTCATTTTATCTTTATTAAAAGTTATTGTTGCGAATAGGCACAGCAAAACTTACAAATGAAAGTTTCTACAATGTTTACATTCTCACCATCTTTTTCTGTATTGTTCCTACTTTATTAACGTAAACTCACTGCTCCCCAAGGCACCTATCTAATCTTTTGAGTCGATGTTACTTTAATCCCACACAGATAATTCCCAAAAGAGCAGAATGCTCAAGACATCTTTTTCACTAGTTAAACTTAGACTATTTGGTTTTAAGACTTAAGGGATATTTTTGATTTGTTTAAAGATTATCTCAGGGCAATAGTTTCAGAGGTTCATCCACCCTCTGTGAATCTGGAAAATCAATGAGAATTTGAAATTCTGTTCTACATTTCAACATTCTTCTGTGAAATCATTGAGCAGAGTGTTCTGTAATGTTAGCCAATCTCTCTATCCAGTTCTTAATTTAATGGTAAAGGAGGTAGGTAGTTTGTTCATGGAGACAATTTGCATTCTTTTTTAAAACAGTTTTATTGGCATATAATTCAGATACCATATAATTCATGGTTTAAATTTTAAAGAGTTGTGTAGGCTGAGCACCAGTGGCGTAGTGGTTGTGCGCGGGACTGCGGCCCACTGGGATGGAGGTTCAATTCCAGCAGCGGCCTCCACAGGAGTAAATGGTGGCACTCCTACTCCCACCACCAGGGCAGTGATGGCACCACCACCCCCCCCAACCAAAAAAAAAGAGTTGTGTAATCATCATCAAAATCAACTTTAGAACATTCTGTTCATTTTTGTACCCATTATTATTAGCTCTCTAATACTTCCCGGGTGTCCTAGCAGTTTCCATTCTATGTACTCATATTCATGATTTGTCTTCTTCTCTTTTTACTGACCTTATAAAACCTATTCCAAACTCATTATAATTAGGAGATTTATGGTATTTCCTCTCAGTTTATTATTTGTCTTACCTGCTTACGACTGGTCATATTGTGCATTTAAAATGTTTTTACATAGTCAAATTGATCAATTTTAGGAAACTATTCCCTAATCCACGATTATAAAAACATCTACATTTTCATCTAAATTTTATGGTGACTTTTCCCCTACATTTAAATTATTAATCCTTTTTTATTTGTTTGTTTTTTTGTGTGCCATCACTGCCCTGGTGGGAGTAGGAAGTCCAGCCTTGCTCCTGGAGAGCTGCTGCTGGATTTGAACTGTCAGCCCTGTGGGCCACAGTCCCGCACACAACCACTATGCCACCAGGCCTCAGTCCTCATTAATCCTTTTTTTTTTTTTTAATCTCCCCCCCCTCCAACCCGGGTCCATCATTAATCCTTTTTAAAAAGTTTTTTTTCGATTAATTTATTTTCATTCCAGTTTATAAAATAATCTACTTTTCCCCTTATATCAGTAAGGTCCTGTTTTTATGATGTTCTGAATCCACATTAAGTGTTTTAGTCTATATTTGCATACTGTTGTCTTAATCTGCCTTACGGTAAACCAAGTTGTGTTAATTAGTCTAGCTTTCAAATTGATCTTAATACTTGGTAAGGTCCAGTGTACTTTTTCAATTTTTTTTTTTATTATTCTTAGGGATTTATTTCTGTTTATCTCTCTTTCCCAATTTTTGTTCATGAATTGCTAAAGTTAGCTAGTTAAAAAATGTTTTATACAACAACGTAAGAAGACACAGATAGCTCTATAAGGTAACTGAAATGGGAAAACTATAGTAAATACTGCCAATTAAAAAAAAAAGCTGTAGAAAAATACAGTATATATTTACGAAACCAAATTTTTGGGACTAAAATAATGAAATTGGAAACAAAGTATTCTTATATCTTTGCACTTCAGGATTATTCCTCTTATGAAGACTAGAGACCTGTTTTCATTTTCTTAGAGCTTCTTCTACTAGGCAGAGATTACTAACCTTTGCTAAGGTACCAACAAATTAGTAAATGTTTTAAACTCCAAACATACTGCCTTCAAGTTGATGCATACTTGTGGTGATGCTATGGGACAGACTGGACCTGGCCTGTGAGGTCCTGAGACTGTGCCCTTTACGGGAGCAGAAAGCTCTGACCTTTTTCCCGGACAGTGGCCGACGCTTTCCAGCGGCCGACTTTATGGCTAGCAGCCCAACTGAGAGCCGCTGTGCCCATACAGCCACGACTGAAGAAGCAGGGCTCCTTCTGTTGTAGAAAATCTTTCTTTTTTTTCCCCTGGTGCTTTTGGAGTGAAAACGAAGTATTGTATTATAGGCAAATTATTTTAATGGTATGTGTGTGTGTGTGTGTGTGTGTGTGTGTGTGTAATTTGCCTGGATTTGCACATAATTAAAAAAAATAAAGCTAATGCATTGTAAAGAAAAATTGGGGAAGTAAATATAGAGAAGTTCATAGTAGTTTTGTTACTCAGTGTTAGGATTTTCATAAGGTTCTTCCCAGGCTTTCCTTCCGTGTGTGTATGTCTGTGACTTTGTGTGCACTTTTTTTCTTTCTTTTTATTTTTTACAAAAGTAGGACCATAATGCATGTTTTTGCCTCCATCGCTAGTGGAAAGCATTTTCCTATTTTATTCAGAATACTATGAATTTAAAGTTATCCATTCCAGTTTATTGTTGATGACTGCAATTTCTTAATTCTTCTGTTATTTAGTTAGCTAGATTCTAGTTTTCCCTCTATTAAAAATAATGCCGACATTAACTCTGTGGTTTACCAGTCTTTATATGTTTCTGGTTATTTATTTCACATAGCACTTTGAGGTAATATTACTAGATCAAAGGAAAAGGACACTTATTATAACGATCTTATTTTGTTAAACACATCATGGTCGGATTCATATAACATATTTTTGCATATAACATATTTGTTGGGTCGATAAGCAGGGTGGTGAGCTTTTGCTTGAAAAAGCTTACCAAGCTTTTCTGTTTGAAAATGCAAAGCAATTATTTTAACCACTTTTGCTTGTACAGAAGAGACGTTCAAATCGTCAAGTAAAGCGAAAAAAATACACAGAGGATCTGGATATAAAGATCACAGATGATGAAGAAGAAGAAGAAGTGGATGTAACTGGCCCAATAAAACCTGAGCCGATGCTACCTGAACCGGTACAGGAGCCCGATGGCGAGACTTTGCCTTCCATGCAGTTCTTTGTGGTAAGCTGAGCCCGCGGTCTCTCGAGCGATTGGCCCGGCTGCTCAGTCATCTGGTGATCGCGTGCCTCTTTTCCTGTAGGAGAACCCTAGTGAAGAGGATGCGGCCATTGTTGACAAAGTGCTTTCCATGCGGGTCGTGAAGAAGGAGGTAAGGTCTCACTCCGCCTGGGGAAAGGTTTGTTTTCTCTAGCTGTCAGACCTTTAACGCGGAGGCATCCGATTAGTTCTTTAATTATTTAAGTCAGTAATACCTTCTGGAATACTCGATATGACATTCTGTCTTTGCGATTAAAATGAAAATGCTTTTTTGGACAGGACTTTAGTGACTGTGATTTGTTTCTCTCTTCTCAGCTTCCGTCAGGACAGTATACTGAAGCAGAAGAATTCTTTGTCAAGTACAAGAACTAGTATGTGATCTGTGTCCAGAGTTTTTCACTCCAAATTCCCCAGGGTGGGGATGTTTAAAATGAGTCTCCTGCCCCAAAGTGTTGCTTCCAGTAGGCTGGTTGTGTGGAGATGTTCAGGATTGACCCCGGCTTGACGGTCTTCCTGCAGGAATATGGAATGTGGGGCTCCTAAGGAAATCCCTTATGGACTCTAAGCCTTAGTCTAGCACAGGGCCTGGCAAACTTTTGAGACATAAGAGTCAATCCTGCCCTTCACAGCAATTGAAAAATTATTTGAGAGTCATACATCCATGTTTGCAAACAAATGAAGTCACAGTTACCGCAGTAATAGCCTTAAAGTTTCTTAAATGAAACTACGCTAGTTTTATTTTCATTTTCGAACTTTCTTCAGAGCCACATGGATATACCTCACTAAAAGTTGCATTTGACTCACTTACCGCAGTTTACCAACCCGTGTCTCTCATTCACGCCTTGCTATTCACAGTATATCCATAGACTTGTGGACCAGTACAATTGACATCATTAAGGTGTTTGTCCACTCCAGACCAGGTAACCTGCCTGCAACTTACAATTTCATAAGCGTTACCTGCTTTTGGCCAATCTCCAGATCCCAAACCTTAGGACTGCCATTTTCCCGTCTCTCCCTTCATGGTAATTTCCTTCCCTTCAGCTCCTATCTGCACTGCGAGTGGGCCACTATCTCCCAACTGGAGAAAGACAAGAGGATTCACCAAAAACTGAAGCGTTTCAAAACCAAAATGGCTCAAATGAGACACTTCTTCCATGAGGTAATTATCAATAGGCGTCGTGATTTTTTTCATAGTAGCAGAAATCCCTGGGAAGTCAGCCTTGACTCATTATGCAAAAGATAACTTGTTTATGTGAGTGTAAGGTTTTGATTTTGATCATTGGTTTTTATTCACATAATTTGCCCCATGCCTTACTTTCCCAGGTTTAACTGTGTTTTTTTTTTTTTTTTTTGGGGGGGGGGGCGCGCATCACTGCCCTCTGGTGGTCTTGGGAGCTACCCAGCGCTGCTACAAATTGTGATGATGAAGTATAATTTTTCATATGTGATGTTATTTATTGCTGTTGAGTTGATTTTGACACCGATGGACCCAGAGCTGTTCTCTAGAGGTTCAAGGCTTTCTCTCTGTACAGTCTGCCACATTTTCCCCCATGATAGGGGCTGGAGGGTTCAAGCCGTGGAGTTTTCATTTAACAGCCCCCAAATTAAGTACTTCATCATCAATATCTATATCTAGTCCTATACGTAGTTTGACGTTGAAGCATGGACAGAGGTCTTTGGGACCTTTTTTTAGTTCCCCATTTTACACTGAAGGCTGTGTGTGTGTGTGTGTGTGTGTATCTATATATATATATATATACTCCTCCAGACTCTTGAATCTCATCCTTGTTGCATATATTGTACTCTTAGTTACCTAATCTTGCTATATTAAGAAAACCATAGTGGATGATACCTTTAACAAATAAATTTATTTTCTCACAGTTTTAAGAGATTTGAAGATCTCCAAGTTCATCACTTGGATTATAAACTTTAAGATTATTAAGTTTACCCATCACAAGGTTGGACATAAAGCCCATCCCCCAGGGGGACAAATAGCAGAAATGTAGGTGAAGGGAGACAACAGACAGTGCAAGGCACAAAATGACTACAGTAATAAGTAATTGATCAAGGATTCACAAGGGGGGGAGGGTGGAGGGGGAGGGGAAAGAGAGGAGCTGATACCAAGGGCTCAAGTAGAAAGAACATGATTTGGAAATGTTGGTGACAACATATGTACAAGTGTGCTTAATATAATTGAATGATGGAGTGTCATAAGATTTGTAAGAGCCCCCCAATAAAATGATTAATAAAAAACTTTCTAGAACAACAGCAAAAGATTATTTTTATAATTCTCTAATGTGGTAAGTCCAGTGGATATTTAGTCTGCAATGTTCAGATTAGAATTTATTATATCATTTTTTTAATCATTTTATTGGCGGCTTGTACAACTTTTATCACAATCCATACCTGTAACCATTGGGTCAAGTACCTTTGTACATTTGTTGCCATCACTATTCTCAAAACATTTACTTTCCACTTGAGTCCTTAGTGTCAGTTCCTCATTTTTTCCTGCTTCCCCCTCCCAAGTTATTGAAGTCTTTTTTTTTTTTTTTTTTTTAGTTTCATTTTTTCCTTTTTTTCTGCATCACTGCTCTGGTAGGAGTAGGTAGCCCAGTCTGGCTTCTGGAGAGCTGCTGCTGGATTTGAAGCATCCACCCTGTGGGCCGCAGTCCCTCACACAGCCTCTGCGCCCCGGGGCTCAGCTGTTATTAAAGTCTTAAGAAAGAATAAAGTCACCTAGAGAAAAGAAGGAGAGTAGATCTGAGTTCCCCCAGGTTTAGAGGTTAGCTGGAGGAAAAGGACAAAAGAGACAGGAAGATAGGCCAGAGTGGTAAGAGAAAGGTTAGGAGAAGGAAATACTACAGAAGAGGATGCCTTAGTCGGGAAGAAGAAAGCTCTGGTGTCATTCTTGGGCTTCTAATCTCAAGGTCAGCAGTCTGAAATCAAGGTCATCAGTTTGACATCACCAGCCTCTCCTTGGGAGAGTGTTGCTACCAGAAAGTCGTAAAGCCACAGAAACAACCATATAGGGTCTCCTTGAGTCAGAATTTATTCAATAGCATTAAGATTTTATTTATTTATTTTTTTTAATAAGGAAGGGTTTCCCCCCCGCCCCCCCAGTTTTTTTTTTTTTTTTACTATTGAGGATTTTTTGTTTTCCTTTCTGGATATCATTGACTTAGACAAGAGTCAATAGTGGTATGTGAGAAAAACTGAACAAAGTGAAAATCAAGCCATAAGAGGAGAGCAAGGTACCAAAGCCTATGGTGTCTGAAAGCTAAAGGAAGCAAGTGCTTTAAAAGGAGAGTGAAGATTGTCCATGTTTCTTTAGAGGTATAATAAGACATATTGAAATATGCCATTACATTCAGCACTTTATAGATTGTGACATTGGAAATAGTAATTTTAGTTGTGTGATCAAAGTGGACAGAATGGACCAGAAGAATGATCAGAATGGCAAATGAAAGAGGGGTGATGCAATGGACATAGCATTCATTTAAAAGTGTTGGAAAAAGTTTGGGTATGACACACAACCAAAGAAGAGTTACAAAGGGCTGTAGCGTGGAGGAAGGTGCTGTTGAAGATGCATGATAGGAGCTCATGTTTGTATTTTTCTGTTTGCATATATGTATATTTGGTGGAATCCGTAGCACACTGTGGAGATAATGTGCTCTGTTAGGGAGAAGAGATGTTTTCTCTTTGGTAACAGCTAACAAGATGGCTGCAAACTCAGATGAGTTTGTAGGGTTTATGACATTCGGGAAACCGGTACATCTGATCTGACAGCATCTGTTTTCATGATAAGTATAAAGGTGTGTCATCAACTAAAAGTGGGGCGGCTAGGGAGCGTACTGGATAGTAATCTTCTGGTCTTCTTGTTCTATTTCTTAACTCGTTTAGGATGAAGAGCCATTCAATCCAGACTACGTGGAAGTCGATAGGATACTGGATGAATCTCACAGCATCGACAAGGACAATGGGGAGGTGAGTAGGAATGTAGAAGAAGGACAGTGAAGAACTCTGTAGATTTCTGCTGGTCTGCCTGTCCGCACTTCATTTTTCAGATATGGCTGCAAAATTTAGGATTGACAAGGTATTTTTTAATTTTTCTGAGGGATCCACAGTGATAATGGGAAGGTAAGGCAATAGGAAGAGAAGTTAAAACGAAAAATTCCCATAAAGTCAAGCATCTTGGGAGTTTAGCACAAGTACTGAAATTTAATTTGCTCTTATTTCCTTTCCGTTTTATTATTTATTTATTTATTTACTTGGGGGTGGGGGGGGAGGCATGCATCACTGCCCTCTGGTGGTCGTGGGCGCTACTCAGCACTGCTTCTGAGAGCCGCCGCTGGATTTGAACCGCCAAGCCCGCGGGCCGCAGTCCCACACTCAACCACTTACACCACTGGGGCTCAGCTCTCCTTTCAGTTTTATATGAGCGACCCTTGACATTGAATTGAGCATAAGCAGAGGAAATCACAAATCTCTAAATACATATGTGAATAAGTCACTTGTATAGGGCCCTAGCATTTTCCATATCATGAGGGTATTTCTGGAATTCAATGGTGTCTTTTCAGTTGTTACTGAAGCAGATTTGCTGCATGTGGATCTGTGCTTTTAACCCCTCGCTCCCACAGATTCAAATCTAGTAAGTGTAGGGTGAGACACCCCTCGCTCTCAAGCAATTTGTGCTTTCAGTTTCTCTCTGGGGCTTTCATACATAGGAGCGTGAGTTGGGAATCACTGTACTAAAACTTCTTTGGGAAAAAATGATTTTAAACATGCCGAAACACTGATATGGTTTCATATTTCATTCTTAAAAGGTGCTGTAGAATGATTGTAGAAAAAGTTCTAATATTGTCTAATATTCTATTTTCATTTCCCCCTCTACAAGATGAGTTTAATTTATTATTATATTAAATATTATGTAGTAGTGGATAAATAAGTGCTAAGCCCCTTAGAAATAGTAGCTATGATATTGGAAATGTGTGACTTAACAAACGGTTTTACATTGGGAGGCACTACATTTACTGAGGCACTACAATTGAGGAAGCGTCAGAAAGTTCATGAAGAAATGGAATTAAAAGATAATGGAATTTTTCCACCAACATTTTGAAAACCCTCCTCTTGCAAAAGAGTAGCAGGATTACGGAATTCCAAGGATACCTTGATCTGTAACTTGAAACTTCTTTGTATCTTAGGTTTAAGCCACCCGTGGTTTCAACGTTCCTTGAATTTTACTTAAAATTTAAATTTAGTTTATGAGCCTACCATCTTTTTTATTTTTTTTTGAGCCTACCATTCTTAATAGTAGTTGATTTACTTTTGTAGGGTGACATTTCATACACAGTTTCTCATACTTTGAAAGTTAGTTCTATACTGGGCTGGTAGAGAAGAACAAAACCTCATCAAGATGTCAGTGCTAGATGTGAGCTCCGCTAACTCATGAACTTTGTGGCTTGCTCCTGCCAGGCCCTATAGTCAGGTTCTTCCCTCCGTAAAATCTACAATGTCTTCTTTATTTTGTAAACTGTCAGGGGCGCTAGATAGAAGCTTAGATGCCCATCCAAACCAACCCCACTCCCATCAAACTGCTTCCAACTCAGATCCACCATATTAAACAGAGAACTGCCCCATATACTGTCCAAGGCTTTATATCTTCATGGGAGCAGATGGCCACATGTGTTTCTTGTGAAGTGACTGGTACGTTTGAACTGCTGACCTTTCCGTTGGTACCCATCACTTTAACCACTAAGTTACCGGAGCTCCTCTTTGAGCCATTTTACCATTGCCCTCTCATTGCAATAGGAACCCCACCCAAAGCAGAGTCCTGCAGCCAGAGGCCTAGCATTCGTCCTTTGTTTAGTTTGCTTGTTTGAAGCAATTTTGAGTAAAATTCATTTCAGTTTTATATCAAACGCCCCCCCTGCTTTTTTTTTTAAGTCACTCAGAACAATATTTAAGTTTGAGGGATAAGAAATCCGGTGTAATTTTAATATTTTTGTTTTAAAAGAGGTACTCTGTATATTTATATACAGCTGATCTCGAGAAATGAAACGATATACTCTCCATATAAGGGGTTCTCTCCCCCTACCCTAGATTCTCTCTTCCTTGTCAATATCTTATTTCCTCCCCTTCCCTTGTTTCCACCCCTACCTCTGGCAGCCTCAGAGTCATTGAGGTCTTTGTCTTTCCTTTACATTGTGTTTCCTTATAATAATGATATTAAATATTTGTCTTTTTAAAATTGTGCTCGCTAAGCATAATGGTCTGTAGTTTTGTTTTTTAATCTTTTTATTGGGGGCTCATACAACTCATCACAATCCATATGGATGCAAAGCACATTTGTACATTTGTTGCCATCATCCTTCTCAAAACATTTCTTTCTGCTTAAACCCTTGGTATTAGTGCCTCATAGTTCCCCTCCCTCCCCACTGCCTCCGCCTGTCTTACAGTGTTTAAGAGAGTTTGAATCATTCGTTGTTCTTTTTTTTTTTTTTTGTGGGCATCACTGCCTCTGGTAGTCGTGGTCGCTACCCAGCCAATGCTGGATTTGAACCGCCAAGCCTGCGGGCTGCAGTTCCGCACTCAACCACTTACGCCACCGGGGCTCAGCCCTCATTCGTTGTTCTTTTTATCTCTTGTTACCTCTCTTCAGTTCTTGTAGTTGACTTCTAGTTCTCTGGGGCTCGCAGAGAAGTCTTTCTACCACCCTTTTACTGCTTTTTTTTTTTTTAGAGGTCATTATAAGTTGCCATCATTATTTTCTAAACATTTACCTTCTATTTGAGCCCTTGGTATCAGCTCTTTTTGTTTCGTTTGTTTGTTTTGGGCATCGCTGCCTCTGGTGGTCGTGGGCGCTATCCAGTGAGAGCTGCCGCTGGATTTGAACTGCCAAGCCCACGGGCTGCCATCCCGCACTCAACCACTTACGCCACCGGGGCTCAGCCCAGTATCAGCTCTTCTTTTTTTTGGGGGGGGGCGGGCGCATCACTGCTCTCCGGTGGTGGGAGTAGGAGGCCCCGCCCCACTGCTGGAATTGAACCTCCGTCCCAGTGGGCCGCAGTCCCGCGCACAACCACTACGCCACCGGGGCCCAGTATCAGCTCTTTTTATCCTTCCACTCACCCTTGTGACCCCTTGATAAATATGTTATTATTTTCATATCTGTGTCTTCCTTCCCCCACAGTTTCTTCCCCTTTCCTCTCCCCACCTTCCCCCTACCCTTCAGCCATTGGAACTCCCATTTCTCTTACTGAGGGTTTATCTGGCCTGGATTCCATGTGTTCTTAGCTCATATCTGTGTTGTGTACATGCCTTTTGCTACTTTTGAAGCAGCATCTATATTCTGAGATCGAACAACCCAGAAGCCCAGAGATGTTAATCTTTTTATGCTCCTACAAGTTAACCAAATTCAGCACAATATAGAAAAAGCATCTCCTTTTTTGCATCTACTTGTTTGAGCAATATTCTAGAAATCACTTGTCAGAAACTTGTAATTTAGAACAGATTCTACTAGCAATGTGCATGGAGAAATAAAGCCACAAATAGTACATCAGAGGTGAGCCAGTGGTATAGGTGATCAACCTTTTTTAGCAGATTTGAAGTATGGCTAGTGGTCTTATAAAAATGTTACCCATTCAGAACATATAAATCAGTTATTAATACTTGGGCTTCTTCTCTCCTAGCCTGTAATTTACTACCTAGTGAAGTGGTGCTCTCTACCCTATGAGGATAGTACTTGGGAACTCAAAGAGGATGTTGATGAGGGCAAGATTCGAGAATTTAAGCGGATCCAATCAAGGCACCCAGAACTCAAAAGGGTGGTAAGTATATTGATATTTAGAATATTGTTACTGTTTGATGCTGTAACATTGGTTCCAGCACATAGTGACACCATGCACTGCAGAAACACTGCTGGATCCAGCGTCAGCTTCACAGCTGTAACGTTTGAGCACCTTGTTGGAGCCACACTTGACAGCCCCTCTGGTTGAGAATCTTCCCTTTTTCCTCTGTCCTTTACCAATCATATTTGTTCTTGATAACATGTCCAAATCCTGGGAGGTGAAGTTTCACCATCCTTGGTTCCAGCATTTTGGTTATGTTTTTTTCTAAGACATACGTGCTTATTCTTGTGACTAGTCTGTGATACTTTGAATATGTTTTGCCAGCACCATGATTCAAATATATTCATTCTTCTTCAGTTCTCCTTATTCTGTGTCAACTTTCACCTGTGTTTGAGATGATTGAAAACGCCATGGCATGAGTCAGGCACACCCTAGTCTTCAAAATGGCATCTTTGAAGACATCTTATGCAGCAGATTTATCAGTGTCATGCATCATTTGATTTCGTGATTTCTGATTCCATGAGCATTCATTGTATATCCAAGCAAGATAAAATCCTTGACAACTTTAGTATGTTTATCATGGTGCTATTTTTTGGTCCAAATTGTAAGGATTTGGGGGTTTTTTTTGTTTGTTTTTTTTTTTACATTGAATTGTAATCCGTAGTGAAAGCTAGAGTCCTACATTATCATCAAGTGTTTCAAGTTCTTCCTAGCTTTCAACAAGCAAAGTTGTCACCTACAAGTTGTTAACTTTCATCCAATCCATTCTACATAGAGTCCAGTTTCTCTGATTATTTCCTCAGCACACAGATTGCATAAGCCTGATGAAAGCCTGCAACCCTTCAACACGCCTTTCCTGGTTTTAAACCATGTATTCCTTTGTTCGGTGTGAATAACTGCCATTGGTTCATGAGTGGTTCTTCTTGAGCTCAAGTGTTTCGGAATCCCTGTTCTCAGTTCTGTCCATGTTATGATCTCTGAATGCTTTTGCCTTGTCCATAAAACTCGAGGGAACTTCTTTTGGTATTCTCTGCTTTGGGCCAAGATCCATCTGACCTCAGCTGTGTTAGGTTTCATTCTATGTCCTCTCTGAATCCAGCTTGAATTTCTGACTGCTCCCTGTCAATGAACTGCTGCAACAGTTTTTGAGTGATAGCAGAATTGTACTTGCATGTGATATTAGTGATATTATTAGATAATGTCTGCATTGTGACGAGTTACCTCTTTTTAAAATAGGTACAAATGTGGTTCTTTTACAGCTATCTTCTTGGCATAGATGAGCCAGGGCTTCAGTGCTTCTTCAGCTTGCTGAAACATTTTTGTTGGTATTCCATCTCTCCCTGATGCATTGCTTTTTGTTAATACATTCAGTACAGTTTGGATGTCTTCCCTAAGTATCACTGATTCTTGATCTAACTCCATCTCTTGAAATGGTGTGTCAACTAGTTGTTTTTGGTACAGTGACTCATCCTTTCTTTAGTTGTTTCCTGTATCATTCAGTGTTTTACCCATAGAATCTTTTTTTTTTTTTTAATGTATTATTTGGGCGCGGGGGGAGCCTCACTGCCCTCTGGTGGTCGTGGGAGCTATCCAGCGCTGCTCCTGAGAGCCACAGTCCCGCACTCAACCACGTTCGCCACCAGAGCTCAGCCCTCATGGAATCTTTAAATATTGGAACTGAATTTTCAGTTTTCAATATTGACTTGAATGTTCTTTTCAGGTCAGCTTGATATGTGCTGAGCTGTCTTCCATTTTGGCTTTCTAACTTGATATCTTTGCACATGTCTTTAGGTCTTCTCAGTTTGCCCTTTGGAATTTCCTTTGCATTTTTTTTTTAAAGAGGAAAATATTTCATGCAATTTTTTGAAACCATGTAACCCACTTGAGCATTGGTTTTGTTTTGTTTTTCATCATTTTATCGGGGGCTTACTTCATCCTTTTTTCTATTTGCTCCAGCTACTCTAGAATCAACTGACATTGACTTTGATCTTTTCTTTTTTTAAAATCTTTTTATTAATGACCTTTTACTTTATGTAGGATGTTCTTGATGTCATCTTACATCTTGTCAAGTGTTCTGTAATTAGTGTTCAGTGAATCAAATCTGTATTTGAAATTCTGTATTCTAAATTCAGATGAGGTATACCCAAGGTCATAGTTTGACTCTCGTGATCTTGTTTTTAACTTTTAAATGAGCAGTTGATGATCAATTAGCCCCTCGCCTTGTTTCAGCTTTTGATATTGAGCTTCTCCGTTATCTTTCTACAGATGTAGAAATTGAATTCCTATGTATTCTATCCAATGAAGTATACGTTGTTGAAAAGAGTATTCTTTAAAAAAAAAAAAAAAGTATTCTTAATGAAGTAGTTGTTGGTCTTAAAAAATTCTATCATGAACTCTCCAGTTTTATTTCTGTTTCCAAGGCCATATTTTCCAACTGTTCGTTCTTCCTCTTTGTTTCCAGTTTTGCACTTCTTCTCACTAACTTTAGTGGCTGGTAAGCATAAGATTAAATAGTTTTGTTAACTGGATTTCCTTGTGTGTACATAGAAATTACTCTCTTGTCACAGATAGCATTGTACTTCAAGGTAGAACTTTAAGTATTTTTTCGATGATGACTATGACATTATTCCTACTTAATTTGTCATTCTTGGAAAAGTCGCCATATGATTTTTCACTAATTGTTTGACATCTCCTGAAATAGAAACCAAACACTTCATTCCTACTGAGTTGATTCCCATTCACAGAAATCCTATATAGAGTTTCCAAGACTAAGTCTTCAAAGGAGCAGACAGTCTGATCTTTGTCCCTGGCAGTGACTGGTGAATCTAAACCACTAACCTTGTGGTTAACAGCTCAACTCCTAGCCCATACTACCAGACAGACTCCTTTTATTGGAAAAGATACAGGTGTTCTATTTTTTTTTTTAAGCCAGTTTTCACAAATAATGGAGTTTCCTAACATTTACAGAGCCAGAATCGAATGGGTGCCAGTGAGAGTTTTTTTTTTTTGTATTTTAGAACATCGCATGAGTTTTTTCTTTAACATGTCTTTTTAAAAGCAGTATTGCTACAGACTCTTGAATAAAATTTGTATTTGACATGGTTTAATCCATACAATCACATTTTAAAATTTACCATCACTCCCAGAATTACCACGTATCTGGTGTGATGCCGCTTGTGTCTTCACCCTGTTTATTCGTGCGTTGTTTAGAGCCGTCCACAGGCGAGTTCCTGGAAGAAGCTGGAGCTGTCACATGAATATAAAAACAGAAACCAGCTAAGGGAGTACCAGTTGGAAGGGGTCAACTGGCTGCTTTTTAACTGGTACAACAGGTAAGAAGAAAGAAGCCTGCCCACGAGGGCTAGGCTCCGTCTGGCGATTGCCTCTTAATTACTGAAGCACTTTCTTCCTGTCTGCTTTTTTCCAAAATGGCGTCTCTTAACATGCCTTTTTTTCTTTATTGACTCTGCAGGCAGAACTGTATCCTGGCTGATGAAATGGGATTGGGCAAGACTATTCAGTCCATTGCCTTCTTACAGGAGGTATATAATGTGGGCATCCACGGCCCCTTCCTGGTCATTGCCCCCCTGTCCACCATCACCAACTGGGAGCGGGAGTTCAACACGTGGACAGAGATGAACACCATTGTGTACCACGGCAGTCTGGCCAGCCGGCAGATGATTCAGCAATATGAAATGTACTGCAAAGACTCACGGGTGAGTCGTTTGCCTTAGAAGTACTGTGATTTAGAGAAAGCAAGCATGCTTACCTCGAACTTCAGAGGCTCCTAAGGAATTAAAAACAAAATTATGATTTAAGCTTTTTTTTTAATGCAGCAGTTTATAGGCCTTTTCTTAGCTTTTTTCACATACTTTTGAATCAGTAGAATTCTGGTGTGCGTGTGCGTGACTACAGACTTTTTTTTGGGGGGGGGCATCACTGCCCTCTGGTGGTCGTGGGAGCTGCCCAGCGTTGCTCCTGAGAGCCGCTGCTGGATTTGAACCGCCAAGCCCACGGGCCGCAGTCCCACACTCAACCACTTACGCCACCGGGGCTCAGCCCAACTACAGATTTTTAAAATAAACTTAAAAGTGATTTTAGCAGTACTGATGAGTTTTCATTAATAAGATATCTTTATTTAACCACCTTTCATTCTTTGGTCAATTTTACGTATTATATATTGGTAACCTTAAACCTTTTTTCTTTATTAGTGTGCAGAAAAATTTACCAAGATTATTTCTTGTTATGTAAATTTCAAAATAAAGTTGGAATAATCAGTTATTTCAATCAAATTGAACTTTATAAATTGTTTTTATGTCATTTTTCTTAGTCTGGTTTATGAAATTCCATTTTGTGGCTCAAATTATTTTTATGTCTAAGTTTTATTAATTGGTTAGCTTCTGTCCATTTTTGAGCAGTAACTTTCATTTGCTAGCACTTTTAACTGTTTTCACGTTATTTTAACTTGTCTGTTTCAGCGATGTCCAACATTTGTGGACCATGATAACTAAGAAAAAATTTAGGTCAGAAAAACATGAGCTGGATATATGTCAGGTTCAAAAAGATACAACTTCATTCAGTGAAGTATGTCATTATTCTAAAAAGCTGACTATGTTGAAGAAGCAATGTAACTTACATTCAATGATTTGGCAGATAGGCAATGGGGACCCAGGATACAGTTCATATTTTTTATTAAACCTACATTTGTCTAAATATAGAAAAGAAAATGACAATTCAAAAAATTTCTAGTGTATTGAAACTTATTGTGGTAGCAATTGTACAGTATTGCTTGATGTGATTGAACAATGGATTGTTAAGATATTTAAAATGATTAAGACTTAAAAATAGGCTGAGCCCCGGTGGCGTAGTGGTTGTGCGCGGGACTGCGGCCCACTGGGACGGAGGTTCAATTCCAGCCGTGGGGCTGGGCCTCCTACTCCCACCACCGGAGAGCAGTGATGCCCAAACAAACAAACAAACAAACAAAAAAGACTTAAAAATAAACTTGTTATACTTTAGGCTTTTTATAATTGTATTGTCCTTCTGCTTAGGGGCGCCTCATTCCCGGGGCATACAAATTTGATGCCTTGATCACCACTTTTGAGATGATCTTATCAGACTGCCCTGAGCTTCGTGAAATTGAATGGCGGTGCGTCATTATTGATGAGGCCCATCGACTTAAGAACCGTAATTGCAAGCTGCTTGATAGTCTCAAGCACATGGACCTGGTGAGTCCTCCATACTGACATTGTTAACCACAAATCTGGACTCCAAATAACTAATTCTCTGTGAAATGAGATCAGCTGTCACTTAGCAAAGAAGGAAACAGCATCATCTTTCTATTGAGTGGTATGGATGGCCAATAGTAAGTGGTAACCTCAAAGTCTTGTAAAAATCTTACATTTCGGAATTGAAAAAGAATAGTTGCTTAGAGATCCTCATTCAGGTGGAGTTATAGTATTATAACAAATGCTCCATCACAAACTACACTATCCCAAACTTAACCAAGACGTAAAACAAATCCATTATTTTTTCCCGCAATCCCCGAGCATGGCAACTGTGGTTGGACTCTGCTAGGCTATTTTTGTCTGCTTCTCTTACCCGGCACTGGGACGATAAATGAGATGTGCAAAATGAGATGTGCTCATTATTGGCTGGGGCAACATCTGTATTATCTTCTTTTTTTTATTTTTTTTATGTTATTTTCTATGTGGCTTTTCATCCGCCAGTGGACCAACCTGGGCTTCTTCTCATGGTAATCTTGGTCAGTGCTTTCAGTAGGCAACAGTAGAAACTGCAAGGCTGCTTGAGGTACAGGCTTTGAAGTTTACAAAGTATTACTTCTGCTACATTCTCTTTGTCAGATTAAATCACAAGGCAAACCCAGAAATAAGGGGAACTTGATAGGAACTACAAAGAATTATTGGCCATATTTAACCCAGCACAGGTACATTCCCTAGTGGGGGACATATGAGGCTCGCTGTGAGGAGTAAGTGTGGAGAGACATCTGTCATTAAAAATGCAACCATATATGACTGCTTACCTAAGACAGCAAGCTGAGGAGGAAGCAATAGACCCAACAGTCTTGGGATTTGGGAGGAGAAGGGCCAGGGGAGGGGTGGAGTGGGCAAGCAACACCATAAACAGGGAACAACTAGGGAATAAAAGTCAATCATGAGTATATAGAGATACTGGGGCTGGTGACGCAACAGTAGTCTACCGGAGGAAGTGCCATGAGGCAGAGTAGGGCGAGCGTGATGGTGGGGCAGAAGGAAGGTAGAAGGAAGCAAATGATGTAGGGTAGAGGCACAAGCATAGATATGTCCATGTGTAAATACATTGATCCATAAAAACAGAGGTATTTTTTACACGGCAATACACTTGAGGTGTAGGAGACAGACTTCAGGTCTCTGCTCATACCCTCCCTCAATACAAGAGCACTTTGTTCTAACAAGTTGACCGTCTGAGATGCTTACCCTCCCGGCACAATAGCTGAAAGACAAGATAGATGCAGAAAC
The DNA here is from genome assembly GCA_004026705.1 of Nesogale talazaci. Taxonomy (NCBI): domain Eukaryota; kingdom Metazoa; phylum Chordata; class Mammalia; order Afrosoricida; family Tenrecidae; genus Nesogale; species Nesogale talazaci. The sequence continues at coordinate 18,203 of PVJH01030597.1, forward strand.
AAATGAAGTGAAGAAGGAGGATGGTGTCTGGCTATTAAAAAATAAAGTGGCTGGGGTCTTAAAGCCTTGAAGTAAAACAGCGGCTCTTCAGCAGAGAAACCAGCCCACGTGGAAGAAGCACACCAGTCTGTGCGATCATGAGGTGTCATGGGGACCTTCTGATGCCAGGCATCGGAAGACCCTTCACAACCAAACAAACCAAATGGTTGAGAACAAAGGGATCAGAGCAGAGACCCAAAGCCTATCTGTAGACAGTGGAGCATCCCCCACAGAAGGGTCACAAGGAAGGGATGAGTCAACCTGGGCGCAGCAAAGCACCGGTGAAAGACACAGTATTCCTCTGGCTCCTGGAGACCTCCTCACCCTCCACCACATTGACCTCAGTGACACCTCTCACTTTGGACCAAACCCCAGAGTATGTGCATAAGTGTAGATAAGCGCTCCTGACACATGCCACTCAGGAGCAGGAATAGGAATAGTGATGCCACATGGGTAGGGCGAAGGGCGGAGGAAGGAGGGGAAATTGATCATAATGATTGACACACAAAACCACACACACCACTCTGAGTGGAAGAACAACAGAAACCATGGGGGAAGGAAGACGGTGGTGTGAGATAGGAAAATAATAATTTGTAATCTATCAAGGGTCATGGGTTGGGGGGAGCCAACACTAAGGGCTCAATAGAAAGTAATTGTCCAAAAAATAAAAATAGGCTGGGCCCCGGTGGCGTAGTGGTTGTCCGCGGGACTGCGGCCCACTGGGATGGAGGTTCAATTCCAGCTCCACAGAGCAAAGCCTGGGCCCCTACTCCCACCACCTGAGGGCAGTGATGCCCGCTTCCGCCCCCCCCCCAAAAAAAAAAAAAAAGAAGAAGAAATGAGATCTCCAAAAATTTAGGACTGAGCCCCTGTGGCGTAATGGTTGTGCGTGGGACTGTGGCCCACTGGGATGGGGGTTCAATTCCAGTAATGGGGCTGGGCCTCCTACTCCCACCACCGGAGAGCAGTGATGGCCCCCCCCCCCAAAATAAATAAATAAAATAAAAATAAGAAATCATTTAGAAAAGATGGCAACATATGCTGAGCCCTGGTGGCTTAGTGGTTGTGTGCGGGACTGTGGCCCACAGGGTTGACGGTTCAAATCCAGCAGCAGCTCTCCAGGAGCAAGGCTGGACTTCCTACTCCCACCAGGGCAGTGATGTGGAGAAAAAAAAGATGGCAACATATGTACAAATATGCTTGATACAATTGATGTATGAATTGTAATAAGAATTGTAAGAGCCCTCAATAAAATGATAGAATAAACAAGACCCAAAACCATAATCAGAATTACCATTTTCTTCTAATTACTAATGTCTATGTCATTATCATTTCAGGAATAATACCCAGGGGTATCTTGGAAATGTTTTTTGCTTATCAAAAGTGATAGATAAGATACTACTCTGGATTATTTCCCAAAATTTTACAGAAAAAAAATTAAAACTAAAGATTATGTACTTGATTAAAAATCCCAGCAATTTTTTTGTGTTTTAGCACCGAACCATTCTTATGTTTTCTTCTTCTCTAGGAACATAAAGTGTTACTCACAGGAACTCCATTGCAAAATACTGTGGAGGAACTGTTTAGCTTGCTTCATTTCTTGGAACCTTCACAATTTCCTTCAGAATCAGAGTTCCTCAAGGACTTTGGAGATCTCAAGACAGAGGAGCAGGTAGAACGCATATCTGATGCTACACTAGCCTGGGACAGGAAAGGTGGAAGTTGGTACTAGGCAGCCATCTATTGCCATATGGATCAAGAGTCGGTCTGACATTCCTTTATCCATGTGCCTAGATCATTGGTGGTGTGTCCCAAAACCCAAATTTTCAAATGCTAGTAAACAATTTTGTTTCTATGTTTCTACATGTGAGACTGTTGGTTTCCATGTTATTAATGTTTTTTTTTTTTCTGTGTGTGGAACGCAGGTTCAAAAGCTACAGGCTATTCTCAAGCCAATGATGCTGAGAAGACTCAAAGAAGATGTTGAGAAAAACCTGGCACCCAAACAGGAAACTATTATTGAAGTAGAGCTGACAAACATCCAGAAGAAATACTACCGGGCTATTTTAGAGAAGAATTTCTCCTTCCTTTCCAAAGGAGCAGGTCATACAAATATGCCTAATCTGCTCAACACAATGATGGAGTTGCGGAAATGCTGCAACCATCCATATCTCATCAATGGTGAGCCAATTCCTGGACATTTCTGGACTTTTAGAATTATTTGTGTTTTTTCTGAAATTAAATTCCTCAGAAAGAATCGATATTCTGGCTGATTCAGCCTTGTTTAAAGGATGGAGTCTCCTTTTAGAAAATCTCTTCCATGCAATCGCTTTCTCTGTTTTTCTCTACCCAGCCTAATCTCCAAAATTAAATCAGGGTCAGTATTTAGAAATCAGTGTAAAAAGAACTAAGGCTGTTTCTCTGGCTAAATGTCCTCACTGATGCTATATTTTGCAGTTTCTTTTGAGTGCATTCGTTTGGGAATAGTGATGTGCATGTTCCTTATTAGTCTTTGTCCACAATTTTATAGATTTTTCTGCCGTTGATGATCTTAGGACTATCTTATTGGCACACTTTGGATAACGCAGAGATGATTCATGATTTCTTGGTGCTAAAATTATATACTTTTGTATATAAGATTGGTCTCAAAACAGATTATTTTCTTCCTTTGTTTCTTTATCTACATTCAATAAACTACAGCCTTTGTGTGCTTTTTTTAAACCTCAACATCAGGTTTGAGTTTTTTCTTTTTTAAAACAGGTGCAGAAGAAAAAATTCTCACAGAATTTCGGGAAGCTTGCCATATCATACCTCATGACTTCCACCTGCAGGCCATGGTTCGTTCAGCTGGCAAATTGGTCCTCATCGACAAACTACTTCCAAAGCTTAAAGCAGGTGGCCATAAGGTTCTGATCTTCTCTCAGATGGTACGCTGCCTAGACATTTTAGAGGATTATCTAATCCAGAGGAGGTGAGAAACAAATCTTTTTTAGCTTTGCGTGCTCATTAGCCCAGGTCTGGAATAAGTATTTAAAATTCACTCTCAACCTTTTAAAAAGTTTTTTTTTTCTTGTCACCTAAGAATAATGGCTGTATTGGTATTGATTGTAGTCTGTTATGTCTTACCTTTCCCCTTCTTTGTACAGGTACTTATATGAACGAATTGATGGGCGAGTTAGAGGCAACCTTCGACAGGCTGCCATTGACCGCTTTAGCAAGCCGGACTCAGACCGCTTTGTCTTCTTGCTGTGCACCCGGGCTGGTGGGCTTGGTATTAATCTCACAGCTGCTGACACGTGTATCATCTTTGATTCAGATTGGAATCCTCAAAATGACCTACAGGTAAAGGAAGACACTGTCTTAGGGATTACCTAACTTGGTAGGTACCAGAATCTTTTCAGCATACTCAGGATGTCTTAGAAAAACTTGTCTTTCAGATTGTATGGACTTAATTACTTAATGAGGGGTGACAGTCTATATCAGGGACCAACACACTTATTTCATAAAGGTCCAAATGGATAAATATATGCATTTCAGGCCATATGGTTTCTGTTTTCACTACACCCTTTCCTCACTTGTTGACTATCATTAGCTGCCATTTGACATTTATGATAATGCTAAAAGGTCTCTTAACACATTGATGAGCCACATCTGTCAGTAACAGAACCAGGTGTGAATCCTTTAAGATTCCTAATCAGTGTATCATCTGACTGTGAATTGTTTTGTAATGGTCAACTTGGCTGGACTGTAATTTTCAGTGATTTGGCAGTTAAAGAAGTACTTAACTTGGCAGGATGGGGTGGTCATCCTCCATTGGCTCGTAAACGGACTTATTTCACGATGACCTGGACTTTCAAATTTACCATATCCGTAAGGGAAGAGGATGCATATATGCCTTTGCTCTTAGCATAAAAGCCGTTATAGATAGTACGTAAACTACCAGTGGATGCTGCCACTCCACAATTTCCTGGCCCCAGTTCTAACAGAAAATAAGACAATAATTTCATCTTGAACCATATTTTAAAATTTTATTTTTAGCTGATTCCCATTGGTATTTTATATCATTATGCTCCCCCTTTTCCCAAATTAATTGTACGTTCTCCCACTTTTGCTTTCCTTTTGTTTTTTTATTAGGCCCAGGCCCGGTGTCATCGAATTGGGCAAAGCAAAGCTGTGAAAGTATATCGTCTCATAACTCGTAATTCGTATGAGAGAGAGATGTTTGATAAGGCTAGCCTCAAGCTGGGCTTGGATAAGGCTGTGCTGCAGTCTATGAGTGGGCGAGACGGCAACATCACCGGGGTGAGTCTTCCTAGTCTGGAGAGACTTCCTAATTGCGCGCAGTGATGGAGGGAGACAAAGACTCTTTTTGCTTAGGAACCTGAACACCTTCTTTGTCTTCTCAACTATTATTTCTTAAAGTATAATAACTAAAAATAATAGGATGTGGTTATTCTCTTGGTACTCTTGTCATCTTTCCATCTTTGTTTTTAGATCCAACAGTTCTCTAAGAAGGAGATTGAAGACTTATTAAGAAAAGGAGCCTATGCAGCCATCATGGAAGAAGATGACGAAGGCTCTAAGTTTTGTGAAGAGGACATTGACCAGATCTTGTTAAGACGAACGACCACAATCACCATTGAGTCTGAAGGGAAAGGTTCTACCTTTGCTAAGGTAGGTTCATGCCAGAAACGAGACTGAAAGGGAGATAGTAATTTCCAAAGCTCAAATATTTGTCAAATGTAGTTATTGGGTTCCCAGTGCCTTAAAAAATATTATGTTCAATTTCCCTCTATGCCTTTGTTCTTTAATAGGCCAGCTTTGTTGCTTCTGAAAATAGGACAGATATCTCTTTGGATGACCCCAACTTTTGGCAAAAGTGGGCTAAAAAGGCTGACCTAGACATGGATCTACTCAATAGCAAGGTGAGCTTACGTTTTTTTTTTGTTTTTGAAGGAATTATTACAGAAAACAAATGGCTTCTAAGAGTCTTTTATTTTTTATTTTTGTGGGCATCACTGCTCTCCTGTATTGGGAGTAGGAGGCCCAGCCCCACGGCTGGAATTGAACCTCCGTCCCAGTGAGCCGCAGTCCCGCGCACAACCACTACGCCACCGGGGCTCAGCCCCCTCTAAGAGTCTTTTAAAAAGTTTTATTAGCATTTCATCCACGTCATACAATAATTCAATCATATCAAGAAGAGTTGTGTCATTATCACCAGTGAATTTTAGAACATTTTTGCTTTTTATTCATTGTTATTCATGTATTTGCTTCTTCTTCTTCTTCTTCTTTTTTTTTTTTTTTTGTGGGCATCACTGCCTTTGCTGGTCGTGGCCGCTACCAGCCTCCGCTGGGTCTGAACCGCCAAGCCTGTGGGCTGCAGTTCCGCACTCAACCACTTATGCCACCGGGGCTTAGCCCGCTTCTTTTTTTTTTAATCTAATTGTGGATAAAAGACACACACGTTCTTTTTGACTGGTGGATTTGAACCGCCAGTCTTGAAATTATCATTCTAATACTTGCCAACCAGTGCTGCTAGGGCTCCTACTTTTAGGCCAGATAGTTCCTAGAAGACAATAAGGCTCAAGGTGGCTATTTTTTGCTTGCGTAGCTACTCTACTGTTTGATATTTTAGGCAACTTCAGGGAATATATTAACTTTTTATAGGGTATCTCAGAGGTATCATTTAGGGTATCATTTTAGAAGGTATCTTATACATTCAGGAAGTCGTCCTCTAGGCACTGTGGCTCCAATAAAGTCGGGAGGCCACGAGAACATGGAAGTCTGTTGTGTATCTCCCTTTTGATCATAATTTTGTAAGAGTCTTCTCATCCCAATGTTGGGTCCAAGTGTTAGTCTATCACCTAGTTCTTCTGTTCACATGGCAGAGAAGGCGCTTGCTGAAGGGCAATTGACCACACATTTCACATCTTCTTAGTCCTAAATCTTTCTCTGTTGCTCCAAAAAAATAAAATACCAGTTTCTCTATCTTGGATTGCCAATTACTCAGTGTAAGTTTCAACATAAGAGGCAGGTTAGCTTTTAAGTCCTAACTAAACCCTGGGTATCTGATTATGTTCCATTGAAGGCAATTTCAATCTCTGATTGTCTTATGGACTGGCCTATGAAACACATCATGAAGCGAGTCACTTTTTCCTTTCTCTGTATAGAATAACCTGGTGATTGACACCCCTAGAGTACGAAAACAGACCCGTCATTTTAGTACTCTGAAAGATGATGATCTTGTGGAATTCTCTGATTTGGAGAGTGAGGATGATGAACGACCTCGTTCCCGTCGACATGATCGTCATCATGCTTATGGGCGCACCGACTGCTTCCGCGTGGAAAAGCACCTCCTGGTCTATGGGTAAGAAAATACTGTGCAGTCCGAGGAAATGACTCTCCTTTTTGCTAGATTCCTGTGGGACTTTCAGAATGGAGGCTACGACCAATGAGAGGGTTCATGTGAGAAAG
>PVJH01030598.1:0-24645 GCA_004026705.1 Nesogale talazaci
ACCACCGGTCACTCCATGGGAGACCAACAAAGCTTTCTACGGTAAAGAGTGAGTCTCAGGAACTGCCCTCAGGGTTTGGCTTTGTTTGGTGCACATCTCAAACGGAGGAAGACAAGGGGGTGGAATGGGCCAAGCCCGCCTGGGGGAAGACACTGGCTCCCCACAAGGGCGGCTGCACAAGTCTATGTAGCTGGGAAGCGTCGTCCAGGCCTATCTCTTCGACGTGGAAACTGAAGCGGGATCACCAGGGTCCTGGGGCCCAGCCCTGGCCCCCCTAGTGACCCAAAAGAACTCAAGCCTCATTCTGCTATATGCTAAAAGCCTCTGCAGGCAAGTGCAAGCCCCTGGTGGTTCAGTGGATTAAGCACGTGCAAGCGTTAGCTCACAGTGGGCAGTGCATGCCCACCAGTGGCTCAGGGGGAAAAAGAGATCGTTTTTCCCCATACCGACTCCAGCCATAGAGAGCTGCTGGAGCAGTTTCACTCTGAGTTTCGGGGTTACCATGAGTCAAAATCTGACTCATGAGTCAAAAGTGACAGAGGGTTTGGGTAGGCAAATTCATACCATTATACTTGAGGACAAATATCTTTTTTCAGCATTTAGAACTTGACCGTATTTTCCACCTGCTATCGTGTTAACATTGGTCTCTTGGTTTAATTACAAGAGGCAATTGACAGTCATGAGGGGCTTCAAGGCAGGCATGGGAGGAAGACTCAAACTACACAGAGTTGTGTTTCAGCTCCACGATTAGTTAAGGCGTCTGGCTTAAGAACCACTGTATTGATCTATTTTAAGATTAAAAAAAAATTTTTAAATAAGAAGCCAGTATTTTTAAATAATATACAAAAACCTAGATCGACAACTTCAGTTGAAAAGCTTTGACCTCAGTACCACTCCTGCCTGCTTCAGAGGCGCCATGCGGGCCCCATGTCCTGGTCCCCAATGTGGGCCTTGTGCTTGCTGATTCAGATCCACAGCAGCCCACGTGGCACAGAACTGCCCCCGGGTGGGGGGGGGGGAAGGGGAGAGGAGGAGGGGATCCAGGCTATAATCTTTACGGGAGCAGACCCCTAGGTCTTTTCTCCCTCAGAGACACTGGGAGGTTCGAACTGACAACCTTTCAGTTTATCACCGAGAACTTAACCATCGTGCCTAAAGAGGTGATCACCAAGAGACATACATACACCCTTAATCTTGATCTGAAGCCAGACACCTTAACTGACTGTGGAGCTGAAAGGTGGCTTTTTGTTTTCACCTCCCTGCCAAGCACCAGGGCAGTAAGAGCTACAGGTTTCTCAAGCACATTGCTTTGTGGAAGATGCTGACCGGGGCTGTGAATCCAACCACCTGGTGCGGGGGGGATCATGGTGGGAGAGCCTTTGGCCCGAGCCATTGCCTACAGCCTGCCTCTCACCAGCCTTCAACAGAGCAGCATCTTGCAAGTGGTGCCAACAGAGGCGCTGCTGCTCAGGGAGGTGGGCGGAGGACAATCCTGAGGCCACACCAGAAGGCCACGTACAAATAGCGACCTTTTGTCCTGAGTGTCAAAAAGAAGGATGGGCTCTGAGGCTGTCATCTTACAGCTCCAACATCGATAATTCCTTCCACGTCTCTTTCAGGTTCAATGTCGGGACACATTCAACGTGAGAAAGACAAATGCAAAGGGATATTCAACACCCCACCATAGTCAACACTCACTGCCAATTTTTCTGGTGGCCCAACAAGTGACCCTTCCCGATCAAAGAATCACTCTCAGAGAAGGACACCGCCCAGAGACAGGGCACATTCAGGCAACCCGCTCCCCGCACCTCATCCCTTTCCCCCTTCCCCAGGCCTGGTACTGGCCGAGCTCAGTATGTTTACCTAAGAAAAATGCTATGGTCTCGGAGAAGGATGACAGGAACATGCTGGGAGCCACTTCTCCTAGGACCCTGCCCACCTGCTGGTCCAGTGTTTCTCCCTGGAGACGTTCATCTCTCTAAAACAAACAAACAAACACATTAAATTTGCAACATCGAGGTTTCTTTCTACATAGCTGTGCCATCCATGTTCTTTGCTGCCTTATGCTAACTCAACAGTAGAGAGTTAAATGACTCAAATGCATTTAAGGAGGCCGGTGGTGCAGGGGTTAGGTGAAGGGTTAGCACCTCACACTCACCGGTCGCTCTGCAACAGAAAGATGAGGTCACAGTCGACTTCTTAAAAAATGCACCCCCAGAAGTCTTGTAGTTCAGTACGACCCTGTTCTATAGGGTCATCGTAACCAACTCGATGGCAGTGGCTTTGGTACAAGACAAACTCCAAGACCATTAAATTATTTAGAGCACTGCACTTGGTGGGGGTGGAGAGAGAGAGAGACAGAGAGAGAGAGAGAGAGAGAGAGAGAGAGAGAGAGAGAGTGTATAACTGTTGAGACACTATAGCAAAGCCTGGAGCACACTAACACAAGCTGCAAGTCTGTAGAACTGTTGCACAGTCTTTTGCCCAGCCACCAAGTCTTCATTCTGGCTACAGACCTGTGGACAAGGGGTCAGAGGGTGAACCACTCGATCAGCACCATTTTCGACAACAGTGGGGCCAACTCTTGCCCTCTTCCCTGCAGCCCCCCTCTGAACAAAGGGCGGAGTTCTGTTCCATGCTAAGAGTTATTTTAACGTCACTTGCCTCCATGTCGTTTTCTAAAAGCATGTTTAGGCCCCCTTGCACGTCTGGGGAAAGGGTACTACTTACATACCAAATCCTCACTTTGTATCTGTCCTACCTACCAACCACAGAAGGAGGTGGGGTTTGGGGCTCCCAAGTCTAAAACAAGCCAAGGCTACCATTCTTCTTAAGCACCAGGGGCCATGGGGAATAGGTGTGGGTAGAAGGGAAGAGTCTTCACTTCCACATTCTGCTGGGAGCCTCAGTCAGCGTCAGGCTCTGGGGCTAGCCCAGATGAGCATCCCTGTCGGATCCGGCACGTGAAGACATACCTGGTAGGTCTGCACCAGGATGAAGATGTTGTCCACACCCACGGCCAGCACCAGGAAGGGGATGACTTCAATCACGATAAGGGTGAGGGGGATCCCGATGTAGCTGAAGATGCCCAAGGAGCACGCCACCGAGCTCAGCACAATCAGGATGCCCGCGATGCCCAGGGAGATCTTCGAGTCCACCTGGGGGTGGGGTGGGGTAGGCAATGGGGATAGGGGCTTTGCCTGGCACCCAACACACTGCCCGCGAAGGCCAGTTTTACTTTTATCCGCTGTGGAGAAGACGGGACATGTTTCTCGGGTTTCCTGGCAGTGCACCGCATGAGCGCATGTCCTTCAACGTGATACAGGGGCCGACTTGGAGAACGTGGCTTATGTGACAGACCCGCTACGTCTCCGACCGGCCAACGCACGGGCACTGAGCGAAGAGCTGCAGGACTCCGAGATGTCATACAAAACGAACACACAGGGGCAGGGATTGGGACAAGCAGGGGCGCATGTGACGGTGTGTGGTGCCTTTCCTCTCTGATCCACAGGCGCCCAGTCACCCAGCACTTACCAGAAGCCTGCGGCAGCTTTTGATGTGGCCCAAGGCAATGGAGATGTACAAGAACATGACGGTGTAACTGAGGGTCACGGTGAAGATGTCGCTGTTGCTTTCGCGGTTTAGCTCGTCTTCAATGCTTCGCTCCGAAGTGAACGAGATGGTCAGGTTGGGGCTCTCATAGTTCTTCACAAATCTGATGAACCTAAAAAGGAAGCAACACTTTGTACTTTTAGTGAACTCGTGGTGACAGCTACATTAAGTCTTCCCAGCTTCGATGGCACAGGAGATGCTTAACGTCAGCTCTGTCCCCCGTTAGGGTCTTCTGCGGCTAGGCTAACCCAAGGTTACCCACAGACTGAGCTGCAGGTGCTAGGGGCTCTCTGTCCTCGGCACAGGATTAGGACCAGCTGACCACTGGGTTCTGGTGGCTGTGCAGAGTGAAGGCCGCCACAGAAAACAGCTGCGACACTAAATGTCTTGCTATACATACTTCACAATGAACCAGCTCGAGTTTCCCAAGTAAATGGCTTCAAAAATAGACTTCCAGAATGAAGTATATTATAACAGAATTAACAGACCTTAGTTGAAGAACAAAATGTATGAAGAACCAAAGGCCATAAAATGAAGAATAAAAACAATTTCTCTTTTGCTCGTGTGATATAAAATTCTACGCAAGTAGAAGATAGTCAGCACATGCTTACCTAAGCATGCCGACTGTGACATTTAATAGGTCTTGCTGGGCTATCTCACTTTAACTCATGGGCGTTGACTTGATTCCAGTTCGCAGCGATCCTATAGGGCAGAGTAAAACTGCCCTATAGTTTCCCAAGGTTATAAATATTTACGGAAGCAGCCTGCCACATCTTTTTTACAAGAAAGGGCTGGTGGGTTTGAACCACTGACCTTTAAGGCTACCAGCCAAAGAGGGACGGTACCACCAGGGCTCTCTCCTCATTGGAACGAGTACTAACATTTTGGTGCACCACCCCCAATGGCCCTGGCTCAGAAGGACGAGAACAAACTGAACGGAAATTCCCTTTTGCTAACATGCACTTGACTCACTCTTGGTTTTTGTTACTGGAAAACAACACAAGGATGTTTGTAAACATAGGAGAGAGGAAGGGGGTGGAAAAGAGGAACAAGTAGCAAGGGCTCAATAGAAAGTAAATGTCTAGAAAAGAATGAAGACAACATATGTACAAATTTGCCGGATGCAAGCGATGTGTGGATTGTGACAAGAGATGTAAGAGTCCCCAGTAAAATGAAAAAACAAAAACAAAACAAAATGTAGGAGGTAAGAGTAAGTAAGTGCTTGCCACCAGCTTCCGGCTCCCAGCAAAGGAGGGATCAAGGGTCTTGCCGCCTGTTGGCAACTCACTCTCTTTCCCAGGCTAGGACCTTCTGCAGCTTCTCAGTGTCGTTGTAGGGGTTGTTGACAGGAAAGGTGATCACCAGCGCGGTGGCGTTATTGTAGTTTTGAGCTGGAAAGGAAAAACACGCTATCACAAGGGTGTCATGAGACGATAAAACCAGATCCGATCGAACGGGGAATGACCCCACAGCTGCTGATAAGGGGTCCTCACGGGGTGGCCCATGAACCTGAGCCCCAAGGACTAACAGGAGCTCACAGACATGACTGCGTGTGGTGCAGGGAGTAAGAAGGTTCTGGGAGGAAGGCTTTCTGACTTAGCACATGCATGGTAAAAATGACAAGCTACACAGGTATCCCCTGAATCTCTCCTGCTCCCACGTTGTTTCCATTCCTAAAGTCTCACCTTTCCTTCTCGGAGCAGCTGGTGGGTTCAAACTGCCAACTGTGCGGTTAGCAGCCCACTGTGTAGCCTATGGGGCCACCAGGGCTCCCACTGCATAGACATAAAGTATGTCCATTTCTCTTTTGGATAAACGCTCTCGAGCGTGATCTAAAGAGTTTGCAATGTTTGTCCATTCTCCTCTGAGATTTTCCTGACTGAGCCGTCTGTGTTCGGCCTGATGGTAGGCACCGGGGATGCATCAGTGGGTTGTCAACAGGGAGAGAACAATGCCTGCTTTCCTGCTGATTAGACTGGAGTACCCCATCCACCAACTGCACAGAGGCCCAGACTTCCCCAACGGTGTTCCCCCAAACACTTCGATCTTTGCCATTCTGTTCCATAGAAAAGCAAAGTAGAATGCACAGCCCTAAGGAGAGATGTTGAGCATTGTCCCCCTATACTGAAAAGCCAATTGTTATTTCTTTTAATTTTTTACATTTCCTTACCCATTTTGCTTTAGGATAATTGAAATGCTTTTTTTTTTTTTAAGAGCTCTTTGTATACTAAGAAAATATTTGAGAGGGTTTTCATTTTCTTCTTCTTAAGAAATTCTTCATCATTCTAGGTCTCTTCCCTCTCCATGTAAAGTTAGTAATTCACTTTTCTGTAACTTTAAACAATCAAGTTGGAAACTGGATTGGAACTGTATTGTATCTAAAGAAGGTTTTGGGTCATATTGACATTTTCATAATGTTAAGTCGTCCTATTCATGAACCTGGAACACTCTTCCATTTATGTAAGCTTCTTCTAATAGTGTTCTGTAGATTTTTCCCCCCCAGGTTTGTGTTTCTCTCGTTAGACTTTATTCTTAAGTATTTTAGCTTATGTGAGGCTAGTGTAAATGGTACTGATGTTTGCTTTTGTCTTTCTGTTAGTATATAGGAATCTGATTAATTTTTTTTATATGTTAACCTTCTATCTTCCCACCTTGCTCAATTTTTTTATTACTTCCAACACTTTTTTTTGGTCGAATCTTGGGGTTTTCTACAAATAAAACCAAACTAACTAAAAATACTGAGAGTTTCACTTCTACTTTGCCCACTTTGATTTCTTTTTGTGGTCCAAGGCCCTGCTAAGAGCGACAGAACGGTATTGAGTAAGAGTGTGATAAGAGGTTTCCCATTCGTAGGAGGAATGCTTTCAGGTTTTCACCACTGAGCAAGAGTCGGCCATTGGTTTTTCATATATGGCCTTTATTATGCTGAGAAATTTTTATTCCTATTTTGTTGGGTATTTTTATCAGGAATGGGTATTGGATATTGTCAAATGCCTTTTGTGTGTCGATTGATATTATCATGTGGTTCTTTTGTTATTATTTATGTCTCTGAATGGTCACCAATAAGTTAAAACAAAGAAGATCAGGTCAGGTGACAGAGAACTGAGATTACCAGATATCAAATGACCAGAACGGGAATAATGAGAAGGCTTACTCATTGAGAAGAATATAGCCAATATCACTAATGAACTTCTACTGAAACTGCTGAATGAATGGAAACCTAAACTGCCCTGTAAACCTCCATCCAAGACATTTTATATATATACATTTATAATAAATTACAAATATATTATATGACACCTACATATATATATTTCCTTTCTCATTTGCCATTTGGTTAATGTTCTGATATTTCCCTCCACACATTCTGATCTGTCAGTCTTCCCTTTTGTGATGTCACAGGTGTCTGTCTGGAAACGAAACCAAACCACACCTCTCCTGTGTCTTCTCCTAGCTCTTGCAATGGTGTCACTTCTTACTGCCAACCTCTGGTTCATTTGGATTTTCGGGGGGCTGGGGGGCGCAGGGGAGCCCAGCATGTGAGGAGTAGACTGGAGATCCAAGCTATTATTCCTCCCCCATACAATTAGCTAGTAGTCAATGCTCTTCCCTCCATTTACCACATGAGGCAGAGTCAGTTTTATACACAGCATGTTAAAACAACACCTCTGCTTCTACTGGGGAGGAGGAGGAGGAGGAAACTTCTGAGGCCTACTTGTTGAGCAGCCTGTAGTGAGGCTTCAGATGCCAAATGTGTCACATGAGCCATCATTCCACAAGCCAAGTGAAATCGTCTGAGAAGTTACAGGGACTGGCTCAGTAGCAAAACAATGGGTCCGTCCTCTAGGAAAAAAGTATCTGGGTTCCTAACCAACTGGTTTACAAGAAAAAATTAGAAGTTAGCTTCTTTACCCCCAATACAACTCATGTATTCCCTCTTCCTCATAAAAAAGGTCCTTCACCCAAGGAGCCCTGGTGTCATGGTGGTGGGTTGCTCTGGGCTGCTAACTACAAGATCAGCAGTTCAAACCCACTGGCTGCTCTTCCAGAGAAAGATGAGGCTGCCTTGGAAACCCTCGAGAGCAGTTCTACTCTGCCTGATGGGGCTGCTCTGAGTCGCAGTTTGACTCCGTGGCAGGTTCCTTAAGCTTCAGGCCACAGATCCCTTAGGGGTCCTACAGATGAGGCCCACGTGTGCCAGGCACTCCCTGAAACTGCAGAGCACTGTGTGGCTGTGCCCCTTGCAGTGTCTGGACAAAGGGTTCTTAGTTCCCCAGAGCTTCGGAGAGACGCCAAAAAGCCCAAGCATGCTGCCATCAAGTCAGGGCTGCCTCGCAGCAATTCTGCAGGGCAGAGCAGAGCAGACACCCACTTAGGGTTCCCAAGACAGCAGCTCTCTCCTGAAGCAGAGAGCAGGTTTCTCTCCCAGGAACAGCCGTGGGCTCACACTGCTAACCTCGAGCTTAGAAAGCCAGCGTGTCACCCCCTGGGGCCTCTCTCGGAGACACAGGTGACTTAACAGGGGTTAAAAAGAAAAGAACCAAGCTAGTCTACGTCCAGAACAAATTCCAAAGCCACAGCCAAACAAAATTTAGGTTTCAAGGGGCTGAGCCCCGGTGGCGTAGTGGTTGTGCGCGGGACTGCGGCCCACTGGGACGGAGGTTCAATTCCAGCAGTGGGGCTGGGCCTCCTACTCCCACCACCGGAGAGCAGTGATGCCCGCCCCCGCAAAAAAAATTTAGGTTTCAAGAGGTAAGGAATTAATAAGCCGGCTCATTTTCTGAAATCTTTGTAATTCCCATTTGACTGCTAGTGACACAGGCAAGACTACTTTAACAAGAAAGTTTCCCAACTTACCATCGTAGCCTCCTAACACGAGCCATGGGAACACAGGTCCACCAAAGGTACCCAGACAAGGATCGTGGAGCAGGCTTGTATCATTCAGGGAGGCGGGTGCCCTGTCAGAAAGTTCAGAGAGTAAGTCTTGAGACATCCCAGAGACCTAAGAATCTATACAAGAAAATGTTCACTTGGGCTTCCTGTGTCCTCAGCACTGTGCAGACCCTTGGTCACCCAGCTGAATTATTCAGCTTAGTGTGTGCATTGAAGAGCTCAGTGTGTGTGTGTGTGTGTGTGTGTGTGTGTGTGTGTGTGTTGCAGTGCCCTTTAAGGGACAGAGCCTGGTTAGAAAGGCTGAACACAATGGAAAAAGAGATTAAGCACTACATCAACTGGTATGTGTTTTTCATCCCGTAGGCCTTAGGAGCAATTTGGAGGCTGGGGGGAAAGGGACTCCCACAAGGTGTTGGGGGAGGAGAGTGGAGGGGCCCTAGAAGTCAGAGGCCAGTCAGCAGGAGTGAGATGGCCCAGCAAGAAATACAACTTGGGGCCGAGGTGGGGTCTGGACAACCACCCTTCAGAGTTTGCGCCCATGAGCCGGCAGGCCCGAAAGCAAGGTCACCACGCAGTCAAGCAGCCTCATGTCCTCCTCAGGCCAGGGGTGGGGGGGCGTGTTCGCATCCCGGGTCTGTGGGATCAGGCAGGGGGATAGCTCTACTGTTCAAATGGCAGCGAAGGCAGGCAGGCAGGCATGTGAGCTGAAGTAGGCCTCAGACAGTAGGTGAACTTGTAATTCCTGCAGGCCCTCCCGGGAAGGACCGGTAAGCAAGGCTGCAGGGTGAGGCCGGAAACCAGAGCTGGAGCTGGAGCTGAGTCTGAGGTCCAGCAGGGCACACATAGGTTCAGCTCAAACCTGACATATTCCTGATGCGGGGTCATAAAACCCAGTCTCCTTTTGATAAGGCACCTGCTGTGCCCACCACTGCTCCCTGTAGTCTGATTCAGTAATTACGGACTAAGGATACAACAGTCCCCACATTTACCATGCCTCTCCCAGATGGTCTCCCCATGGAGAACTCTGGTCTTGGACACATATGCTTATGGTTTCATGTGAGCGTAGCTCATCTTTTTAGAGGGGAGCACCTTGGAAATAGCACAGCTCAGTGGTCTCAGCCTAATAACACACATACACACATACCACATACACCCCACCTATTCCCCCTGACCCCCACCCCCATCCCCGAGGCTACTGAATAGGTGTCAGAGCCCTAGGCAGCACAACCTAGGTGACCAGCTGTGGCCACTCTGTCCCCTGAGCAATTGTTCTACGGGATGAGCATTGAGTGTTCTGGACGGCAGCCCATCCTGTGCGACTGCTGCTCTTGCTTCTCAGGACAAGTCTAAAGGTCACCTCACTGGGCAGGGCTTCCCTCTGACCAATTCACAGGCCCCAGCCAGACACCCATCTTCCAGGAAGTCCCGGCAGGTCATCTGAGCCAGCATTCCTGCCCAAGGGTAACACAACCTTGTACATTTGTGTTTGGAAGAAAAGCAGTGGCACTTTACATTTCTATTTTAGGCTGAAAACTGCTCTGCAAATCCTTAGAACCACGATATGTGCTGGCCCAGGGGCGTGAGTGCCAGAATCAGAGGCATGCCCTCTGCCCCTGCCCCCTCTCCCAGGGCTCTGCACAGGCTGCTCCCCCTGGCTGGCTTGGGCACCACTTCCCTCTCCAGGCTCCCTGCTTCCCTGCCTGATCTTGTTTGGAAGAAGATTGGAAAACTGTTTTTTTTTTTTTTTTACTTTACTGTTTATCTAAGCGTGGTGGCAGTGTTACTAAGGACAGCAGCAGACATATCTTCTGTTGACAAAGCTGATTCCGCCTCCTTCCCCGCCCATTAGTGATGTCAACTGGAGGAGAAAGCTGGTGCCCAGCGCTTTGCATCGGAATTACCCCACCCACCAGCCGGGTGCACTGGACTCAGCATGTCTACGCAATGTACAGACGGCGCCCGACACAGAGACTGTGGCATCTGCCTGGTCTGGGCTCTTGCCTTTCACCCCGCTCACTGTGTGCAACACCGGCCCTCAGGACACTTCCCAGCTCCCCCTTCTGCTGCCTGCTCCTTCTCGGCTCGTTGCGCAGAGGCCACGGAGCTGTAGAACTGTGTCCTTGCCAGATGCTGTTGTAGTTTGCTAGTGGGCCTAATTTCCTCTTCCTTTCTGTAATAGCGGCTCTTGGGGCCCCTACAGCTTATCAGTTAGCTAATTCTCTGGCTTTAGGCAAAGGGCCTGTAAAAACCTCTATCTGGCCATCCTAAACCCCTTTTCTCCCTCAGTGAATCTATTCACTAAAGGTCTCCCCTCTGTGTCTTGTCTCTGGAAGACCTAATGGTGCATTTACAGCTGTGTGGCTATAAATCATTGCTAGTGCCATGGAGTCAGCTGCGACTCACAGGGACCCCTGTGGTGCCCCAGAATGAAACCATGCGGGTCCAGACCGTGCCAGCTTCACAACTGTTAGGTTTGAGCCCATTGCTGTAGCCACTGCCACCAGTCCATCCGGCTGAGGGTCTTCTTCTCTCTTGCACCCCCCCCCCCAACCCCCACCCCCATCCTTTGCTTTACCAAGCCCACGACCCCTCGCCAGGGGCCGGTCTCCCAGGAGGGCTTCAAATAGCCACAGGCTCTCTGATTGGCTACCTCTCTGATGAGTAATCTTTGCAGACAAGCACAAACGGGTCTGGGGCCACTCACCGTACACAGTACAGGAAGTGTGTGTGGTAATCTGCGTACACGTAGAAGTCGTCCCCTACTTGATGGTCCAGCACGGAGTGGCTGTTCTGGAAGTAGTTTAGCACACTCATAATGGTGCAGTTCTTGTTATAGGGCGAGAGGGGTGCCAGGCAGAGGTCCTGCAGCTTCACGGTCTCATTGTTATAGGAGGCAGTGATGTTCTCGATGGCGGTCTGTAAGTCAAGAACCTGCAAAACAGCAAAAATGAACAAATCCAGATTTCACTCGGATTTTGACAACTCCCTGCGGCCATGTTTCCTGCAGTGGGACCCAGGACACGTGCACCATGGCAGAGGCTGAGGATGCCAAGAACTCAATTGAGGACCCAACAAACTGGGGCAAAGACCCTGCTTGGGACATCTGAGAATGCAGTAAGGGGGAAGAGTCCTCCTGGGGGGAGCAATGGGTCTGTTAGCCACGAGACTGTTGTGCCATTTGACCTTTTGTTGGTGAGAGCAGAGGAATGCTGGCAGTGCAGTGGGCCCAGACAGTCCAGAGAAGAGGTGGCGGTCTCCTCCTGGAGAGACGCACAGTCTCGGGCAGTAAGTCCTGCTCCCAGAGGGGTTCTCCTTTGTCCTACACGGTCACTCTGAGTAGGCTTCTCCCCGTCAGCAGTGTTTGGCTTGGTGGGTGACGGGCAGTAAAGAAAGCCCGGTGACAGAAAATGGTTAAAGCGATTCTGCTCCGTGGCTCTCAAAATACGCTGCCCTGGAAATCCTACGGAGGTCACTGTGAGGCAGGAGACTGGACATCACGTTGGGCTTGGGAGGGGTGAGCAATGGTTAGAAGAAACAGAGGGATCATTCCATTAAGGTCGACAGTGGATTGTAGCTTATTTGCAGGTTCAGTTCACCCAAGCTAGTACACAAAGGGAAGACCAAAAGGGTTAACAGCCTTTTGAAAAGAAGGACCAGTAGGTGGCACCTTGTCTCAAATGCACGCCCCTCCTTGGGTGGGTGGGCTGGCGGGGCGGGGGGCAGCGGCCTTCTCACTAGCCTCTGGGAGAGCAGGGATGCTTCATTCCTTTGGGTCCTAGCATATTACTGCAGTTCCCAAGTGGGGTTTGTAAATCCCTAGGGTGAAGTCTTCATAAACACCTTTTGTTTCCACACAGAACAGCTTCCTCTACTTGCCTCACGCTTAAGAAAAAGGCGACCCCTTTTGCTACACAAGGAAACATATGCTTGGGCTCCAAGAGAGAGTCTCATTAAGTGCAACCCTGGTGACTCCTTTTCTTCAAAACTAAGTTGAAAGCGCTCGACCATAACCTTGCAGTGGTGCGACTAGGCCAGTACCGTCAGCCCCGGTGCATGTCAGGGAGACTGGGCAGTGGACGAGCGGGCCCACCCTCCTCCCTGGGCTGGCTGCTGCCCGGAGCAGGTTACCTGGTGCAATATCTCTTTGTGAAGCGGAGGTCCGAAAGACACATCGGCCCCCGAGGGGTACGGGCTGTAGGTGTGCTTGGGGGTGTAGGGCGCCCGGATGATTAGCTGCTCCGTGCGGAAGAAAGGCCCAAAGTGCGTGTCAAAATACTCCTTCTCGTGGCGTGCCTGGCTGCTGGGGGCTGACCAGAGGTCGACGGGATTGGTTGTGACCTGCACAAACATCAGGCCCAAGGAGCACACGATGATGAAGACCACGGAGAAGAAGATGACGCAGCCGGGGTTCCGGACACAGAAAGCACCCCACTGTGTGAACAGCCGCCTCAGACGGCCCTCAAAGGCTGCCCCGAGCTGGTCACAGCAGGATGCCTCTCCTGGAAGAGCAGGAGAGGAAGGGAGGGTGGAGGTTAAGAGCCAATCCATTCCTGAAAGTTGGAACAGGGAGAGCATTAGCTACCACTACTGATGGCGGCCACCCACACCCTCAGGACCTGCACTGAGGCCCTGCCTGGTGACATCCCCTTTTCCTGTCTGCCACGCGGAATCGCAACGTACCCCCAGACCAGGCTCACACACAGCCTTCCTCTGCAGAGTGAAGCTCACAGACCTCGCTGCCTACAGCAGCTGCCCCATCGAAGGCCCGCTGCCGCCTGCTCTCAAGCAGCTGTGTGCTCTCCTTCACTGGCTCCGAGAGCTGTACTCTCACCACGACTGATGACCTGCTTCTGCACTGCCGGCCGACTAGTCTGTGAGTGCCATGGGGGCCGGGGCCAGCTCTCGTCCCCACCACAGCTCTAGCACGTGGGCTCACCCACAGCAGGTGCCTAAACATGTCCGGAGGGCTGGACACACGCGCGCCGACACCCGCCACACGCGGGTCCATTTCCGCCACAGATGCCACCTACCTCTGTCGCTGGCGTTGACAGAATAAGCGATGTTGCTGTCAATGGGGGTGTACTCCGAGACAAAATACCGCTTTCTGAAAAACAAGCAAACGTGTGGACTAGGTCATACCTCAGGATAACCAACTCAGGACGAAGCTTAGATAGGTTAGGAGAGGAGGAACAGGAATAGGAAAACAGGAGGAAGTGGGACCCAGCATGGTAAACTGAGGGAACTACAATGAATGCAATGAAACAAAACACATGTGAATTGTTGACTATAAAACTAATGGTTTTCCTGGACCCACAAACATTACAAAGTTAAAAACTCAATGTAAGGGACCAAGAGAATGAGATGTGAATTGGATTCAGCACATATAAGCGATGGTAGTTAGCAAATAGGTAGTTAACTTTAAAGTTCTAAAAGCTTTTGAATGCTCACTAGTTGCCAGATAGAAGTAATTCGGGAGAGGGAGTTAATACAGATATTCATTTCCTGTTCTAGTTAAGCCTCATCTGCCAAGCAGACAGCTACCGTGGCACGGAGTGCCCTTGTTCTTCCTGCTGTAGAGCACAAAGAAAACTGTTTACCTGTAGCACCACACCGCAAAAAAGGCTCCAAAAAAAACAAGCAAAAACGCCATGTAGGTGATCCACATGATGACGAACATGGCGTCCAAGCCGAAGATTATCCAAGGAGCAGGAGGGGGTGGGGGCTGGGGTTTGGGACCACACACGATGGAACAGTCCTGGCAGCTGCAGGGGCCCGTGACCTCATCCATCGCCTCGTCACAGCCCTTGGTGGCATTGTTCATGGGCTCCATTCCATGCAAAGGAACATCTGTAAACAGGAAGCGTGTGGAGTGAATACTTCAGTTAAAGAAAAAAAAAAAAAGCCATACATTTTCTGCTTAAACGACATTGAAGTCCAGCAAGGAGTACACTAAAATACATGGTGCGACGGTACAGGAGAGAGGAGCCTACAGTTGCTGTACTGCTCTGCCTGCTACGAGGTTAAGTGCCCTCACTAACTGAGTACACAGGGCTTTGTCACTGAGAACGCAATACATGAGACGCTTCGGCCAACCTGAAATCATGCTTCGCCTCCATATGGAGGGGCTGCTTAAATGTGGTGACAAGAGCTTCTGGAAACATCTTTGTAACACTTTCCGGCTTTTTAAAATTTTCATTAGCCTATTCTTTAAGTGGCATTTTGTCCTTTCCCACAGCCCCTCTCCTCAGGGAGGCAGGGTCAGGACATGGACGTGGCTTTCAACGCGCACCCAGCATGGCCCACCTGAGAAGACGGGTGTGATGGTGAACGGGGCCTGGCCGTTGTCCTTGTTGAACATGTACTCGATCCAGTTGGTGGCGTTGCAGGCTGCGGCCTCCTTCCCACACAGCAGGCTCAGGGCTTTCTCATTGCTGGAGGGAGCCTCGACGTCCCGGCAGGCGTTGTACATGGCTGCAAGAAGAACCCCGGGGACCAGGTTGACACCGCGTGCTTGCTTTAATTCACCCAGGAGGACTCGCCTGACAGAAGGGTGCACCCATGGGAGCAGGGAACTCCTTGTGGCCTGCAGCCAGAGCCCTCCCCCCCCCACCCCCCAGCAGGACGGAGAGTCAACGTGGAGTGAGGAACAGAGAGAACTGACTAAGCAACCAGAAAACCAAAAACACTAAAATCAAGGCAATGCTGACACAGACTCAGGCAATGTAGCCAATGATCACTGTGGGAGGAGAAAGGCGGTTGTCCCCTGGGGAGCAGCTAGTGGGCTCGAGCCTCGGACCTGTGGTTAGCAGCAGTTACAAACAGATACTCCGTGGCATGGAGCCCATTCTAATTCTCGGGGACCCGACATGTCAGAGTAGAACTGTCCTGTGAGTTTCTGAGGTTGTAAATCTTTGCAGGAGCAGAAAGTCTCATCTTCCTTCCTGCACAGCAATTGGTGGTTTCAAACTGCTGACCTGGTACTTAGCTGCCGACCATGCAACCCACTAGGGCTGTCTGTCAAACTGGTTTACCCTCCTGCAGATAAAAGTTGGGGATGGAGTCCAAGTAATTGAAGAGTGAAAAGGAGACAGGAGAGGCTTCTATTACCCTGTGTAGCAGCGGCTCAGGGAAGCACCACACTCCACACGGGAGGGGGAGCTCTGAGTCCTGAAGTGGGTTCTTGAAGACAGCCGTGGCTGGAGAATCGGGGCTCTCCAGGGCACTCTGGTTTCAGGGTAGGTGTCAAATGAACGATAACAGCTATTGTAATTCTGGTTTTGATTTTAGTACACATACAGAGGACACACTAAATAAAGTTCTGTCATACGAATGCGTCTCCCACATGGGATATTAGCTGCAATTGGCCCAGGGGTGCTAATTTCCATTCGCTTGCTCCTGCTGGCCCCCAAACGTTCTAGGATCTTTGTGTGCACTTTAAGGAGATGTTTATACATTCCTTTTGTTTTAACTTTAATTCTTTCTTTAATATATTGTAAAAATATATATTTCATATACAATATATATGTAAAAAATAATAACAAAATAAAAACCTATAAATAGTCCAGGGCCTGTTTGTTGACCTTCAGGAGTGCCCCCAAGTTGAGTTGGATGGGGTGGCACACCCTGGCCCCAACGTATGTTCTTGACACTCCATCTGGAACTCCATGCTCTGCTGCGCACCCTTAGTTTTTTGCCATGGTGTGGTTGGGTCAGACAGGGTTAAACAAGTCTGGACAAGTGATTTTCCACAGAACTGTGAGGGTGTTGTCTCACCGGCTTCTGGTCCGTATCGTTGCTGGTGAGAAACATCTATAGCAGTCATTTCTTATGATTTGCCTCTTCTTGCTCCTTGCCTAAGATCACTGTCTATGGAGTTTCTCTGGACAGAGCAGTGGTGGCTAAGTGGAGAATTCCACCCACATCTGAGTGTCCATCAATATGTGATGGAGCCCAAGACAGACAAGGGAGAAAGGCCGGGTGATCTACTTTTTTTTTTTTTTTTTTTTTAGGGCATCACTGCCCTCAGGTGGTGGGAGTAGGAGGCCCAGCATTTGCTCCTGGGAGCCGGAATTGAACCTCCATCCCAGTGAGCCGCAGTCCCACGCACAACCACGACGCCACCAGGGCTCAGCCCGCGATCTACTTTTTAAAAGCCAACCAGTGAAAACCCTACCATCATGACAGTCCTGCTTCTGGGGTCACCATTCGGAGTCAGGGCTGCTCGACCGCAGCTATCACCACGGAAGCCCTAATAGATGTGTCATTCTTTTTCATCTATCCTGTTCAAGGGCTCACTTTATCTCTTAAGTCCAAGGACTCCTCCCTCCTCCATTCTGGAAAATTCTAGGCCATGCTTTTGTCTTTCCTTTCTTCCCAACTCTCTACATCTGCTCTGCTTCTGACTCTTCCAACATCTCTTGCCCATCATTTCTCTCACAGATCCGGATCTTTCTATCTCTAGGTGGTTTCAGAATTCCCTCAGTACACCTACTGGTTTTCAATTATTTAATGTTTCAAAGAGAGAGTAAAGTATGAAGATTAAAATAATTCATATATACTCACCACTAATCCATACCATGATTGTCATTTTACAATATCTGCCTCAACATTAAACACACACACGCACACACACAAAATAGTAACTGATGCTTCCTATCCATCCCCATACCTCTGCCTCCAGGAGAATGATCACATTCTAAAATTGATGCCTCATGCCCACCTAACATTTGTGTGCCATTAAGATATCCTACATCCTTAAGATGTACTTCTATTTTAAAATCCACATGAACGGAACACCAAACATGCTCTAAAGCATTTATAATGCTATTGTGAACTTTCTTCCTTGGGTCCTGCTAGCTAGATGCATAAGCTTTTCTCTAGGACAGGCAGCTTTCAGCGAAACTTCTGGGGTGTGGTTACAAATGCAGTATTGTCAGCTTTATTGGGTATTCAAAAATTTTTTTAATGATGGTTTCCAGGGGATGGTGAGTCAGGCAGACACGCTACACAGATCCTCTGTAACGAAGACATGAGAGAGTAGGAGGACACAGACAAAGACTGTGGTCCGGGAACCCTGAACTGCACAGGAAAAGATAGCGAAGTGTCTTGAATACAGACTTGGAGAAGCAACTGAACAACAAGGTGGTGAGAGAGGAGGCAGGCGGGTGAGCTGTTGGCCACTCTGCCAAGGTGCAGCATCTCAAACTCTTGCAACCAGCATTCAATTGGCCTTGGCTGCCCGAGGTCCAAGGTGCACCCCAGTGATCAGGGGCTGGGTGTATCAGCCCCACATCTGGAGGCAATCACAGCGCAATGCCACGTGGGGTGCTGGCCACCCCGGGGTCCCAACCCCAAATAACTCCCCTGGGAACAAGCACCGTGACCTTACCCACCACCTGAAGTGGCAGGGGCTACTTCTGCACGAGATGCCCTGACCGTAGTCTCAGAGAACGCCAAGGTCAGCTGGCACAGCAGAGATCACAAAATCTTCCTCCGACTCTGGTGAGAGGAGACTGGGGTCTTTAAAAATTCATGAGGAGTTGTCGAGGGTGCAGCTAGTGGTCTTTCCCTGCCTGCAGGAAAAAAGTGACCAAAATGGAAGGTGAATGGAGAGGGGGCAATGGCCTCACATACCGCAACCCTGGGACCGACCGGAAGAACGGATGGTGCCTAACTACTGCTAATTGCTCTGAAAAGGATGTATTAGACCAGTGGTTCTCAACCTTTCTAATGCTGCGACCCTTTAGTATGGTTCCTCATGTTGTACTGACCCCCCAGCCATAAAATTATTTTTGTTGCTACTTCATAACTCTAATTTTGCTAGTTATGAATTGTGTGACCCTGTAAAAGGGTCGTCTGACCACTGAAGGGATCGCAACCTACAGGTTGAGAAGTGCTGTATTAGAAAGTCTGGAAAGAGTAGGAGGAATACACAGAACAAGGCTGACTATCATTATGGAAACCAGACTTGTTGGCCAGAGACCGGTAGAACTCCAAAGAACATGGCACTTGGTCACCTCCTGACTCTTGAACTGAACTCACCTCTGCAGTTCAATTTTCCCTCAATAATTGGGTCTGGAAGTGGTGACACTTGCTTACAGGGGTAGAACTGCTGGGTAAACACTAGCCTGCTAATCACAAGATCCAAGGTTCAAAGGTAGCTGCTGCTCTGTGGGAGAAAGATGAGATGTTGTCTCTTCCTATAAAGACCGACTACCATGGAAACCTATATTGATCCGATGGCGGTGGAATAAGGGGAATGAGAATACTACTGATGAGTGTATGCCTTCCAATAACTGACCATTTGGGGCCAAGGAGGGAGCACTGACACAAGAACAAAGTTCACCAGGCTTAGAAGAGGAGGAGGAACGGAGACGGGAAACAAGGGGGGATGTGGGAGGGAAATGTCCCCATGAGGGGACTGCAGTGAACAAGATGAGACGGGATGTACACGAATTGTTACATGTAAAACTGATGACCTGCTCTGTAAACCTGCATGCTGGTCACAATAGAAAGCTTAAAAAAAAAAAAAGTTTCCAGACTCTTGTACCTATCACTAATATGCACTAACAATGCAGTGTATTGGGATTCTGACTGCTGCACAGCCTTCCCAACACCTGCACTGGGGCAACTTACTTATGTCACTCTCGTAATGTGTGAAGGTGTGGTTCACACTTCAAAAATGCATCTCATTGATTACTTGTGAAGTTGAGCATCTTTATGTAGCTTTATTGTGTGCTAAATTTTGATTCTTCTACTACCCATTTGTTTTTCAAACTGAGTTTTTTTCTTATTTATTTACATATCTTTACTTATTCTAGGCAATAATCACCTGTATTCATTAATCTTTCTATTTGTGATGTTTGCTTTCCCTCTCTTTTTAGAAATCTTTCTGGGCTGAGCCCCGGTGGCGTCGTGGTTGTGTGTGGGACTGCGGCCCACTGGGACGGAGGTTCAATTCCAGCAGTGGGGCTGGGCCTCTTACTCCCACCGCCGGAGAGCAGTGATTGCTTCCCCCCACCCCCCGCAAAAAAAAAAAAAAAAGGTCATGAAACAAAAACTAAACTCACTGCCATCAAGTCAGAGCTGCTCAGAGCGACCCCCCGGGGGTTTTCCAAGACTGTAACTGTTCATGGAAGTACAAAGCCCAGTCTTTCGGCCTCAGAGCTGCTGGGGTTTTCAAACTGCCGAGCAAGCGGGTCACAGCCTAATGAGTAACCACTGCGCCACCTGGATACTGGCTGCTACAAGTATTCGAGTTTTCTTTTCACATTAGCCTTAAAACCAATTTATCCCTAGTATGACATGGGGTGCAAAAATATAAACTAGATGAATGTGAGGGTGAAAAACCCAGTGGCCTCAGGCCATTTATTAAGTAATCTGCCTCTCCCCTCAATCATGTGTCCCTGCATCTGCCATTTACCAATTTCCGTAGTGGCTGCTTATTTCTAGACATAATGATCTTTTGTCATTCTGGTGAGATGTCATATCTTTTTTTTGGAGGGGGGGGGGCATCACTGCTCTCTGGTGGGAGTAGAAGGCCTACTCTAGCTCCTGGAGAGCTGCTGCGGGATTTGAACCACCAACCCAGTGGGTTGCAGTCCTGCACACAACCACTACACCACTGGGGTTCAGCCGAAATGCCATTATCTTTATGCCATATCGTTTGCTAGGTCTTTTCCTCAAGTTTTTTATATTTGTTGCCTTTTTGTGTGTGGGCATCACTGGTGGTCGTGGGCACTACCCAGTGCCGCTCCTGAGAGCCGCTGCTGGATTTGAACCGCCAAGCCCGCGGGCTGCAGTCCCGCACTCAACCACGTACACCACCGGGCCTCAGCCCTATTTGTTTTCTTTTTAAAATCAGAATTTTTTTCTATTTTTTCTTCCTGTTACACGTTTAATTGGTCTTTACAATTGAAATTTACATGCTGTCCTTATAGTTCAACAACTGTCAAATTCTTATTAATTCTATTATTTTGCAGAGATAGGCATTCTCTTTTTCCAGAAGTGACTGTTCTTTCATCTAGCCCATTCCTTTTGCGAGTGTTCTATTCTTTCCTTGCAATCCTTTTCATTGATGGCTATATGATCTCTTACTTTTCCTGACAATCATCTGTTTCTTCATAGTCAACGCCTCGTTCCCTCTACCAACCAGATCTCCCCTCTTCTTACCCCACCTCATCAGTCTCGCAGTAACTTTTGTAGTTGCCCTACTCATGTCTACGACAAAGCTCAGTGATCACTAGCAAGGTACACAGAAGTAAATCTGCAGGTACTGATGTTTTCCAGGGGTAGAACAAATAGTTAACTACCAAGCCAGCCTCACGGACATTGAGTCGATTCTGACACCTTATGGAGACTGTCTTATGCTCGGTAGTCCAAGTCTTAGGACACAAACAAAGCAACGAGTCTTCTTTTCTGGCCAATGGAATTAAAATTTGTCATTTTCCATATTTTGACAAGAAAACAGAAACAAGACCGAAAAAAATAACTTGACTTTTGCCCAGAGGCCAAGAATGGAAAAGGAATAATCATAAGCTCACTTACCATTGGCAAAGCTCTCTCCAATGTAGTACTGTAACTCTTCTACATTTGTCTCTGTCTGGTTTGTAACTGGATCAACATAATCTCCAGTTGCTGTAACATTCAGAAACTCACTCTGTCGAGGGCTGCAGGTCAGCTCGCAGAAAAGGTTCATTAGGTTATAGAAACATGACGGACATCTAAAGAAAAGGTTGATCATGTTCTGTTTAATCTCACAGATAAGAGGACCAGCAAAAGGCTGATTTAAAAGTGACAAAGACTAAACTTTATTGCAAAATGGAAAAATGAATGAGCATTTGAAATTCACTACAATTGAGGCCTAAAATCTCATGTTAAAAGTCTTACCATAAAACAAACAAACTCAAAAAAAATAAAATAAACAAACAAACTCACTGCCACCTAGTCAATTCTGTCTAACAGAGACTCTGCAGGGCAGAGTAGAATAGTTCCTTCTGGGTTTCCGAGAGGCTAACAATTTACTGGGCTAGAAAGCCTCGTCTTTCTCTTTTGGAGTGGGGGTGGTTTCGAAGTGCTGACCTTGTGGTTGGTAGCCCGATGCATATTCCACGACACCACCAGGGCTTCTGGAAAACTGCTAGGACTTGTGTATGTATTTCACTTGAATGCAATTTCCAAAGGAAGAAATTACTAAATCAATATGTGGAATACCAGCTGCTCCCTAGTTTTTAACCATGTGACTAAGTTCTAAAGCAAACAATACTTTAAAAAAGTATACATTTAAAAAAAATAGAGCACTGTAACCACATTAAGGATAATTGAGGATGGGGTAAACGTTGTCTGCCTTTTTCTAGGAAACATGCTTCTTTCCACGTTACTAAATAGCATCTTAGGAGCCCAGGCAGTAAGATGGCCCAGTGCTCAACTGCAGCTCTGCAGGTGGAGGACCTGGTGACCCGTGGCCATAAAGATTACAGCCGAGGCCTGAGCCCGGGTGACGTAGTGGTTGTACGCGGGACTGGGGCCCACTGGGATGGAGGTTCGATTCTAGCTCCACGGAGCAAAGGCTGGACCTCCTACTCCCACCACCTGAGGGCAGTGATGCCCAAAAAAGACAAAACAAAACAAAAAAAGATTACAGCTGGAAAAATTCCTGTGGGGCAGGTCTCTTCGAGCCTAGCGGCCTCCTGTGAGCTGGAACTGCCCAGGGGCTGCGAACAGCAGCAACACAATGGCCACGTTCTCTGACTTTGAGGGCTGGGCAGTCATTCATACAGTAGATGGTTTCTCCCTAATGGACTATCATACGTAAAGCTCTGGGGAAACCTTGTGCTTTACGGAGGAAGGTGTGTGGCTGAAGTGTTTTGAATGAAGAGTGTCTCCAATCTGACTCCCTCCGGGTCGACTTGCCTTTGCCTTCCACAGGATACACTAGCCTCGCGAGACTTTCATTTTATGAACTATGAGACTGGCACGTTGTTTCAAAAGAATGTTCTAGCAAACCTGACTTGAATGATTAAAACCTTGTCAGATGAAACCCCACCCCCATTCCATGCACTTTAGGCTTGCTCTGCTTTTCAACGTTTTCTGTATCTTTTTGTTTTGTGTTTCTTCATGTTGGGTTTTATCTCAGATGTGTCTTGTCATTGGGGTGACCCTCTTGCATTTTTGTTATAGGTGTATTTTTTAATATATGAAACCTAGGATTGATAAAGCTCTTGGGAGGGGGGAAGGATGAAAAGGCAGCTGATGTCAAGAAGTTCAAGAAGGAAAATGATATTCTGAATTGATTAGGGTAGCAATTGCACAATATTGTGGGATGTCACTGAACTACAGAATGATATGATAGCTATACTAATTGCCAGTAAAAACATGTTTTACTGATGATTTCCCATATTGCACGGCCAACGTAAACTTCAGGCAACCAGCAAGTTTTTCTTGGTGGAAGTCAATGTGACCTGCACTCCGTGTCACTTGACTAGAAGTGCAGAGGGAAGCACTTTCCCCTCTTCATATATGCTCCATCAACACTGAAGGCTGACAAATTTAGAATGATGTCACAGTCTGCTGTTTTAACAAAATGCTCCCAGCTTGTTCTGGTGCACATTTGAGAGTTGCTGAGCCAAGAAAAGCCCAGGATTATGCAACTCTTTACACTGCTCTGGTCACAGAGAATAGACTGGACAGGAAATGAATGTGGATACAACCAGCCAACTATGCTAGGAAGAGCTTGCTAAGCTCTACTGAAGACCAAGATCCCAGCACGCAGTGTTACTGCAGGGACAAAGAATAAGGCCCATGCCAGCCAGTGAGTCATACCCTTGGCAGGGGTTAAACTGGGGTATATAACGCTGTGTATCAGAGGAGTCCTGGTGGCCCAGCAACCAAATGTAGAATTCAGCGATTGTATAAGGGGCTCGGCCAAAGACTCCATGGAAATCCCAGCAACTCTCCTCCCATGGCACATGGAGGAATCCTCAGGTCTGGACAGACCTGGTCACTGAGGAGGGACCGCATAACCTGAGACATCTTAGAGGAAAACCCAGAATCCGCTCTGAACGTAATGGAAACAAGAGGCAGGCCTGACAGTTAGTACATCACATTTATTTCTGCTCAGTCTTTAGATGGATTCTTTTTTTGGTGGGCATCACTGCCTCTGGTGGTGGTGGGAGCTACCCAGCACTGCTCCTGAGAGCCGCCGCTGGATTTGAACCGCCAAGCCCGAGGACTGAAGTCCCGCACTCAACCACTTAGCCACTAGGGCTAAGCCCCAGATGGATTCTTCTTTTTTTTTTTTTAGTGGGCATCACCAGATGGATTCTTAAAATACAGAACAAAACCAAAAACTAGCCCCCCCCCCCAAAAAAAAATGATCACAATGTTACTGACTAGTATTCCAAGCCCCAAACCCACTGCTACTGAGTCAATTTCAACTCACAGTAACCCCACAATGACAGAGTGAAACCACCCCCTAGGGTTTCTAAGGCTATAAATCTGTATGGGAGTAGACTGGTACATCGTTCTCCAGAGGGTTGGCTGGTGGGATCAAACGGCAGATCTTATGGTCAGCAACCAAATGTTTAATCACTACACCATCTGGGTGCCTTGACAGGTTCCAAAGAACCTTACAAGAAGCCATTTGTTTTATCTGCCCCAGCGGGTAACCCACCTGGACAGAAACTGCAGAGGCAGCTGTAGGTTGTCTTTCAGTGTGCGGAGCTGCTGAACGTCACAGCAGAGGCTGACGTTGTCGAAGAAGAATCCTGGACAGAGTTCCTTCAGGGCGAGAAGCACAGAAAGAAGTAGGACAAGCATTCCGCAGTGGAATCTAGCAATCTCCCCCGGAGTCTTTTTCGGGTGCACAAGGGGAGGATACGCAAAAGGGGGATTCAAAAAAGGCTTCTGGGAAAATACCATCATCTTTTCATTCCCTCTTTCCACAGACGTTTGGAATCCCCGTCATATATTTGCAAAGCTCAGAAGCACATTAATAAAAGACAATAAACAAAAAAACTTACAATCTACAACTGTGCTTCTCAACCTGTGGATCGTGACCCCTTGCGGAGGCGGGGGGGGGGGGGCAAACAATGCTTTCATAGGGGTTACCTGATTCCTAACAGTAGCAAAATTATAGCTATG
>PVJH01030599.1:0-24626 GCA_004026705.1 Nesogale talazaci
CTTCCTGACCTGAAGGTGGCGGGGGGGTGGGGGGGGATGGGGGTGCAGAGAGATGAAGAGGAATTTCGTGTGGAAAGAGTACTTTTCTTTTTTTTTCGGGGGGGCGGGCGGGTGCAATACTGTCCTCTGGTGGTCGTGGGAGCTATCCTCCTGGAGAGCCGCTGCTGGATTTGAACTGCCAAACCTGTGGGCTGCAGTCCTGCACTCAACCACTACGCCACCGGGGCTCAGCCCTACTTTTCTTTCTAGAAAAGTTGCTTCAGTCCCATGAGTGCTCTAATGTTTCAGACTAAAGGTGCTTTTTGATGCCCAGGCCTCTGCTAAAGTGGTCTTTCCTAGGGTGTCTGTTGTCTGTGCATATATAAGCTTGACATAGGTTGTGTGAATCCAGCTGGCTAATCCAGGCATGAAAGGGGAGCTTTCCTATTGAGGTCAGTTGGGATCTGGGTGAGCCATGCATCTGTTCATGCTTTTCTGAGGACTTGGGAAACAGGTTCATACAAGGAAGGGACCTAGATTGAGATGGTCTATGACCCCCTGAAGCACTCTTTCATACTTTGCTAGAGGAGAAAAAACTTAACCATCTGCTTAGTGTGGTCATCAAACCAGAGTAGACCACTGGATGGGCTTACCCACGCAAGACTTCAATGGGGATTAAGCTTGAGCTGCCCAGCAGAACAGGTTCTCATTCTCAAGGGTATAGGTAGGATTAATGTTTCTTGGTAGAATTTGCCAAGAGTACGTTTGGTTGACCCTTACAACCTTGCCAAAGGATTGGAGGCTCCAAGTAGTGTGGAGGTGCCATGTAATATGCAAAGAGTTGGTGAACTTGCTGGCTAGCATAAGAAGGAGAGGCGGGACCATAATCACTGTGGACAAGCTCCATCTCAAGTTTAATTCTTGTAATAAAATTTTAGAGTTTTCTTGGACCTTTTCTAGCTATGTAGGTTAAGGCCTCAAGTCACCCCGTAAAGGTGGACCCAACTGCAACCATCACACCCTTGCAGAGCAGTGGCTCAGGACTATAAGCTCCTGTGCTTAACATAGCAAAAGCCTATAAGAATATTATCAGCCAATTACATACTGCTGGCAACCATAAGCAAAGAGATGTAATAGAACCCCATCACTTTTTTTGGAGCACTAAACCCCCACCTTACCTGAGAGGAAAATTGCTTCTGAAGTACCAGTTCCTGACTCAGGACTCCTTAAAATGTGTAAGTTTTTGTTTTCCTCAAACTTTGTGTTTAGAAAACAGAAAGTTATTTATTTCTCACAATTTGGGGAGGCACTGATGTGGAAATAGGTTAGTTTGAGTTTCTATGCATTGCTTGGTTTTGGCTGCAGTCATTTTCAAAGGAGCAGGGGGCTGGATAAATGATTTTCCAGATTGTTTCAAATGGAATTTACACCACAACACAAACTAGTTTATTTGTTCTGCTAAGACAATAAAATATACTATGATTATTTTTCTAAATATTTTTATTGAATTATATGAATAGATGAACCTGCCAAAAATCTGGAAACAGTTTTTGCCTTATTGAGATTGATAAATACTTTTTTAAAAAAATCATTTTATTGGGGTTCATACAACTCATCACAATCCATCCATCCATCCATTGTGTTAAGCACATTTGTACATTTGTTGCTCTCACCATTTTCAAAACATTTACTTTATACTTGAGCCCTTGGTATTAGTTCCTCATTTTTTCCCTCCTTTCTCAAGTTGTAAACCAGTTGAACACACAGACACAGTTGAACACACAGACACACATACCACCACCATAACCACCACCACCACCACCACCATGCTGTGACCCTGTGCTCATGGGTTCAGATAGAGTTCAGTGCTGGCCAAATAGCTCCCTGGAGGCTGCCCAGACTGCCCTCTTTGCTGGACCTGCCCCAATCCAGCTACAAGGCGGTGGCACCTGCCTGCTCCCTGCCTTCCTTCTCAGGTGCTGGTTGTGGCTTCTCAGGCCCATGCACATCTTATTAAGGGACTGTGGAATTGGCGCCACATGGGGAATAGGCCAATGGGGAAAGAGAACTCCTCTTCAGCCTGTGACCCAGCCCTGAAATCTGAGTGAATTTGCAGAACCTCTCCTGTCCCACGGTCCCTGGCAGCCCAACCACCAGGCATCCACTTTAGTCAATATCCAAGAGCCCAGCTGGCCTCTTGGCTGAGAAATACCTGAAGAATGCCATGATGAGCACAGGGTGATGGAGCCCTAAGGCAGGCTCCAGGTCTGGTGCAGTAGGCAAGCATCTTGGAAAATGCAGCAGCTGCACAGAGGAGCAAAGAGTGAGGAGGAAGAATTGAGGGAGCTACAGGCCAGATGTTTGCACAAGCACAGCAAAAAAAAAGGCTTCCTGCCATTCCCCTAACCTAGAATGGTAAGGACTTTCTCACCAGGCCACAAGAGAAGGTAGCTGAGTCACCTCACTAAAGTGATGCTTAAGTGAATCCTGGGCTGGCTTTGAAACTTGGTTCTTAAAAGAAGATATCTGAACTCTCTCCCTGCCCAGTGGGTTTCTCTTTGACGGTCCTCTCGCCCACCTTCCCTTAGCTGTGGGTGGGCTTTTTTTGGGTGGCTTTGTTGTTCCATTTCTCATTTCCTATTTTGGCTTCCCTTCCACTCACCCCATTGACTATCAAGTTATCTACTTACGTGGTGTGAACTAGCTTTCTCCATTCAGCGTGTAGTGAATGTAGGAGAGATATATTTTCTTTATATCTCAGTTTTCACTGATAAAATGATAATAGTTTAAACTTCATTTGATTGTTAAATATAAGACAGCAAGTAGACAAAGTCCTCACTATTGTGTCTGGAGGGTAGCAAAGTTTTTGTTTTTGTTATAGATATTACGGCATTCTTCCTACAGAAACCTGGGGGTGGTGCCCTATGTATTGACTGGGCTGGCAAGTGCAAGATTGGCAGGCAAAACCCACTAGCTACTCCATGAGAGGAAGAAGAATCTCTCTGTGCTTTGAAAGCCCCCAGGAGCAGCTCTGCTCTGTCTGCGAGGGTCACATCGCAAGGAGGAGTTGGCATTGATGTGATGGCAGGGTGTACTATGACTTACTAGTCTTCCACCCTCTGATGAAGACACACTGGTCAATCTTTCTGCATCCTTTCCACGATACCACGTTAAGTATAATGCTATACAGGATGGTTTGTTATGCTAATGCACGTCTTTAGTGAAAAGGATTCTCACATTAGCAAAAACAAGAGGGAAACATCATCAAAGTTTCTACATTATTTACCAGCAGGAACCTGTAGAATTACTGAGAATGCTTTGTGACACATCTTTAGTCAAAGCTTCTAAATGCTTACTATTCAGTATAGCAATGCAGGTGCTTGATAAACATGAAATGAAAACATTTTCTATTAACCATCAGTTGGATATGAACATACACGTTTGTATCTATGGAATGTTAACCTTGGCTTGTTAGGTCAAATGATTGGCTATTAAAATAAAGGGTAACATCGGATTTCTTATGATCCTTTCACTAGTACTTATTTAAGTATGTGTTTAATATTCAGATCAGCATCACCTTAGCAGTTGACATAATACATTTGGTTGACTTTTATCTAGAGCAATAATGATGGCTGAAAATGTCACTACCATTATGCAATGAATTGTATGTTCTTAAGATATGCCCTTAAGCAGCCTGTCTGTTAAGTAGAACAGCAAATTACTGGACTTAGATAATCTCCCCTCAGCAGCTTGGTATTTGTATGTTTTTAATTGTCACAGTAATTACTAGAGCCTTCTGCTTGAGCTGCCTGTTATGTGATCGGCAAATGCAAGATATTGCCATTATTTTTCTTAAAGGGTTGGGATGCATTTATTTGTTTAGGAAACATATTTCTGTGATATAATTTGAGCTCTGAAGTTAGAAACAACCGAATTTTCATGCAGACTTTTACATTTCTCTTTGATTTGAAGGAGTGTTGCCTTTTTAAATGCTGTGGTTGATATTGTTTTGTTGACATTATAAACAGGACTGAATTGTAAAGAGAGGAAGGGACTGTGAAGAGGGTGGATAGGGTGTAATTTATTCAGCAGCATGGGGGGAAGTCACTTCAGGGGGTTGTTGTAAAGGAGGATAATGTGAATTTCAGGGTGTGTCAGTGTAATTTCTTAGATAATATTCCCAAGGTTCTGTGTGGCACAACCACACCAGGGACAAACACTAACGGTGTGCAACAGAGCGTGGAGCTCCTGAAGTGACAGGGATAAAACTTGGGACCATCTGACTCAACCAGATGACAAACCTGTAGGTCAATAAATAGACCTTGAATTATTTACAGGTTTTTATATATTTTTTACACACACACACACACACACACACACACATATATATATATAAAACACATTGGGGAGGGGGTTTGTTGTCATTGCCTTATTTTCTTTGGTTGTTTCATTCTAGGAAGCCTTTTTTGGGTATACATTGTTACCCTTTGTGTTAGTCTGGATAGACTAGAGGAACAAATTTCAGAGACATGCATATAGTTATAAGGAAAGGGTTTATATACAAAAGAAATGTGACCCTAAGAAGGCATCCCAATCCAGTCCAGTGCAAAATCATAAGTCCAATAATAACCCATATGCCCAAAATCAGTCTATAAAGTCTGCTTCCGACTCAGGAAGTCACAGGTCAGTGGGTGCAGAATTCTGGCGCTGGCAGGGGTCTCTCCATGGCTCCTCGCTTCCAGGGCTCAGGTCCATCAACAGCATGCCACTCCAGCTTCAGAGGTCTGTCTTCATTAGGGCTAAGCCGTGTGGTCTCTCCACCGGCTACTCCAGCCTCCCAGCTGCTGCCATTCTGTGTTGCCTGTGGTTAATCATCTCTGAAACTAACTCCCAACAACTGGGGAAGGTAGTTTCTCATCTTCATGAGGGAAATATCGCGAGATTTCCCAGAAGTCTCAGGTGAAAGTCATGCCCACACAGAGGCCTCATCAGCTACTCAATGCCTTTCTCCTGATTAACAGGCCAGACTCCACCCCTACATTTCAATTATAAAATTAACATAAGCACATGACTGCCACACCCTTGCAGGTCTATCTAAATAAGATAGGCTGGATGAACAGTCTGGAGGGAAAAACGATGGAACTGATGGTTCCGAGGTGCGGGCCATGGAAGAAGGGGAGGTGAGGGAAAGGAGATGGTGTTGACTAGCCCAGGGATAAGGGTATATCAATTGATCCTCTTTGTGCATTGGCTGTTCTGAGTGGGGTGTTTAATCTTCAGCATATCCCACCTGTCTATTGTGCCTCCTCTGTATTTGTGTCCTCCCCTATTTCTGATAGCCTATGGAATCCCTGTGCCAATGTTCTCAGGTTGGTCACAATTCTCTCATTGATGGCCCTAATGGTTTGGGGTTTTACTTCGAGGTCTGTGATCCACCTTGAGTTTAGTCTAGTGCATCGAGTGAGGTAAGGGAATTGCTTCATTTTTCTACAAGTAGATATCCATTTTTTCCAGCACCACTTGTTGAAAAGGTCATGTGCTCCCATTTGATATTTTTTGGACTCTTATCAAAGATCAGTTGTCTGTATGCTGGTGTTTTTATTTCTGCGTTTTCAATTCTTTTCCATTGGTCTGAGTACCTATCATTATGCTAATACCATGCTGTTTTGATCACTGTGGCTGTATAATATGTGCTAAAGTCAGGTAAAGCAAACCTTCCCATGGTGTCCGTCTTCTTAAGGAGATCACGGTGTCTTCTTCTTAAGGAGATCTCAGCTAATTCTGGCCTTCTTCCCTCTCCATATGAAGTTGGTAATCATTTTTTCCCATTTCTTTGAAGAAAGATGAGAGTAATTGTATTGGAATTGCATTAAACTAATATAGTGCCTTGGGTAGAACTGACATCTTTACTATATTGAGTCGTCTGATCCATGAGCGTGGGCTATTTTTCCATTTGTTGAAGTCACTCTTCGTTTCTTGTAATAGTGTTTTGTAGTTTTCATCATATAAATCTTTTGTTTTTTTAGCCAGGTATATCCTTAGATATTTCAATTTGTGAGTGGCTATTGTAAAGGGTACCTCTTTTTTTATCCCCTCTTCTGTGGTCTTATCTGATGTGTGTAGCAAATCAATCAACTTCTGATTGTTGATCTTGTATCTTGCCACTCTGCTATACTCCTCTATTGTTTCCAGCAATCCCCTTGTGGAGCTTTTTGGGTTTTCCATATATAGAACCATATCATCTGCAAATAATGATAATTTCACCTCTTCCTTCCCCAGGTGTATACCTTCTATGTCTTTTCTTTTCCTTATGCTGTTAGCTAAAACCTCCAGTATGATATTGAATAAGGGGGGGGGGGACAAGGGACATCCTTTTCTGGTCCCCTTTTTCAGTGGGATTGTGTTTGTCTTTTCTCCATTGACTATTACATTGGCTGTTGATTTTTCATATATAGCTTGTATTGTCTTGAGGGATT
This sequence comes from Nesogale talazaci, assembly GCA_004026705.1. NCBI lineage: Eukaryota > Metazoa > Chordata > Mammalia > Afrosoricida > Tenrecidae > Nesogale > Nesogale talazaci. The sequence continues at coordinate 6,456 of PVJH01030599.1, forward strand.
TTCCTTCTATTCCAATCTTCTTGTGTGTCTTAAAAAGGAATTGATGTTGGATGTTATCGAATGCTTTTTCAGCATCTATGGATATAATTTGTTGATGCTTATAATTTTTTGTGTAAATATGCTAAATGATACTAATGGTCTTTTATATGTTGATCCACCCCTGCATCCCTGGTATGAACCCCACTTGGTCATGGTTAATTGTTTGTTTTATATACTTTTGTATTCTATTGGCCAGTGTTTCATTAAGGATTTTTGCATCAGTATTCATTAGGGATATTGGTCGATAGTTCTCAATTCTTGTGGAATCTTTGCCCAGTTTCAGTATGTGTCAGTCTGGGTAGACTAGAGGAACAAATTTCAAAGACATGTATATAGATATAAGGAAAGGGTTTTATATACAAAAGGAATGTGGCACTAAGAAGGCATCCCAATCCAGTCCAGTACAAAGTCATAAGTCCGATATTAATCCATATGCCTTAAATCAGTCTACAAGTCTCTTTCCGATTCACGAAGTCACAGGTCAGTGGGTGCAGAATTTTGGCGCTGGCAGGGGTCTCTCCATGGCTCCTCCCTTCCAGGGCTCAGGGTCCAAAACAGCATGCTGCTCCAGCTTCAGAGGTCTGGCTCCATCAAGGCCTTGTGGTCTCTCTGCCGGCTCCTCCAGCTCCTCGGACACTGCCATGTTGTCTTTTCTGTGACTCATCACCTCTGAGACTAACTCCCAACAACTGGGGAAGATAGCTTCTCATCTTCATGAAGGAAATATTGCTCGATTTCCCAGAAGTCTCAGGAGAAAGCCATGCCCACATAGAGGCCTCATTGGCTGCTCAATCGTTATCTCCAGATTAACAGCCTAGTCTCCACCCCTACATTTCAATCATAAAATTAACATAAGCACATGACTACCACACAGTATGAATGTTATATTAGCTTCATAGAAGGAATTCAGGAGTTTGCCATCTTTTTCTATGTTTTGAAAAAGTTTGTGTAGGATTGGTGTCAGTTCTTCCTGAATGCTTGGTAAAATTCTCCTGTAAAGTCATCTGGTCCAGCTGACTTTTTTGTTGGTAGTCCCTTGATAACCTTGTCTATTTCTTCTTTTGTTATGGGTCTGTTGAGACTCTTGACCTCCGATAAGGATAGTCTAGAAAGAGACTGTTTTTCCAAGAATTTGTCCATGTCTTCTAAGTTGTTGAATTCATTGGAGTACAGTTCTTTGTAGTACTATGTAATTATCCTTTTAATTTCATTAGGGTCAGTTGTGCTGACCCCTCTTTCATCCCTCATTCTTGCTATTATAATTTTTTCCCTCCTTTCTTTGGTTAAGTCTGCCAGTGGTTTGTCAATTTTGTTAATCCTTCCAAAGAACCAATTTTTAGCAGCATTAATTTTTCCATTGTTTTCTTATTTTCCCTCTCTTGAATCTCAGCCCTGATTTCTATTATTTCTTTTCTTTTACTATTAGTGGGATTATCCTGCTGACTCTTCTCTAGTCATTGTAAGTTCTGTGCCAACGCTCTTCCTTTTTCAGGTGTGCCTGTATTGCTATAAAACTTCCTCTTGAGACTGCCTTTGCTGTGTCCCATAAGTTTTGGTATGTCATGTTTTCATTCTCATTTGTTTCTAGAAATTTTTTGACTTCATCTCTGCTGTGGGCCAGTATGCTCTGCTTTTTTCAATAGAGAATTACTCATTCTCCATTTATTTTCTCTAGTTCTCTGAATCTTTGTTTTGTTGATTTCCAACCTTATGGCACAGTGATCTGAGAGAGTTCTGTATGATATCAATGTGCTTATATTTATCTAGATTCGCCTTATGTCTCAGTATGTGGTCTATCTTTGAATATGTTCCATGTGAGGATGAAAAGAATGTGAATTGTTTTTTATTTGGGTGAAAAGCTAGGTAGATATCTACCAAATCAAGCTGTCTTATTGTAGTGTTTAGATCTCTAGCTTCCTTGTTGAATTTCTTCCTCTGTGACCTGTCTTTCCCGACAGTGGTGTATTGAAGTTACCCACTATGCTTGTTGAGGCTGTGATTTCTTTTTTCATTTTTAGGAGTGTTTGGTTTACATATTTAGTGGGTCTCTCATTAGGGGACTATATGTTTACAATTCTTATTGATTCATTGTCTACCTGTCCCTTGAGCATTATATAGTATCCTTCCTTATCTCTTTTTATGGTTTGCACTTTGAAGTCAATTTTATCCGACATTACAATTGCTACCCCTGCTTTTTTTGAACTGTTGTTCGCTTGGTATGCTTTTCTCCAGCCTTTGATTCTCACCCTATTTTTGTCTGTAGTCTTGAGATGTGTCTTCTGTAGGTAGCAGATGGGTTGTGTTTTCTAAGCCAGTCTGCTAGCCCCAGTTTTTTGATTCCTGAATTCAGTCCGTTGATATTTAGGGTTATTATCTCCAACTGTGGAATGTGTGATGTGATCTTTGACCTTTTGTGTTGAAAGTTTGCCTACGTCCTTTTCTTTTCAGTGTGTTGTGAATGTGTGTGTCTGAGGGTTGATCGTTCTTGATTTCTTTCCACCCTTATCTCATCCCTATTTTCAGAGCTGTTTTCTTTTTGCTGCACTCTGGGTGAGGTTGTTCTATCTGATGTTCTATTTATGCTTGATGCCTTCTGTTCTTCTTCCCATATTCGGTCAGCAAGGATCTTTTGTAGAGCTGGATTTTTCTAACAAATTATTTGAGTTTTTTCTTATCTGGAAAAACTCTTACTTCTCCATCTAGCTTGATAGATAATTTGGCTGGGTAGAGTATTCTTGGGTTTATGTTATTTTCTTTCAATTTTTGGAATATATTACTCCACTCTCTCTCCTCTTCTTAATAGTGTCTGCTGATAGGTCTGAGCATAATGTTATTTGGGAACATTTTTATGTAATTGCTTTTTTCCCACTAACTGCTCTCATGATTTTCTCCTTTTCCTCAAAGCTGGATGGTTTAACTATTATGTGTCTCAGTGACTTCTTCTTGGGATTCAGTCTAGTTAATGTTCTTTCAGCCTCTTGAATGGTTGCCTGGTTTTCATTCATTAAGCTAGGGAAGTTTTCCTCCAGGAAATCTCTGACAATTGTTGCAGATGACTTCTTTGTTGAGTCTTCCGGCAGGCCAATATTTCTAATGTTATTTTTCTTATAACAGCAGACATAGCTCTTACATTTTCTTCTGTTTCTCTGATAATCTTATTAGATTTTTGTTCGCGTATGTTAAATTCTACTTGGTCATCTTCAAGGTCACTCGTGGTGTTCCACTTCTCTCAGTCGATTTGCAAACTCCGTGAGTCTGCTCTTGTTTTCTGTTATCTCGTCCCTAACCTCTTGGATTTCCCATTGGTGTATGGACTTTATCTCATCTATTAATTCATCCTTTCTCTGTATTGTTTCCCTCATGTCATGTATGACCCCAAGCATCATTGTGAAAATTTCCTTCTGTGGAATATCCATGTCTGCTGTGCATGCCATTAGCTTCAGGGCATCTTCTGCTATTGGTTTTTGTTTCTCCTGTTTTTTGTTTTTTTTTTCATTGAGGTTGTTGGGGCTGATTGCTGTTTGTGTTGCATTGTTTTCGAAGTACCAGGTGCCATTTTCTAGGGTCTTGAAGAGCACTGGCTCTCTCTGGGAGACTAAAAGGAATGTGTCTTTGAACTTCCTGTGACTAATTTCACTATCGAATTATCCTAACTCTTTATTCTCTTGTGACTTCACTCTTTCCCTGGTGAACTGGTGTTCTGTTCTCTGGAGAGCAAGTGGGGTTGTTTTCCCAGGGTCCACTGGGTGGATTTTTGTGGACCCACAAGGATGGTGCTGCACTGCACACTCTCACCTGACGCTTTGATGGTGTAGCCCACGGTAGCCTGGGGCACCGCAGGAGGTGCCCTCTGCAGGGGTGGGGGCGTCACAGAATACTGGTGACCTACCCACTACTGAGTAGAGCACAGTGAGTATTGGGCAGAACCACTGGATCAGGCAGATTACGGTGGAGGCTGGGAGTGGTTCCAGCAGCAGCTTGGAATTAAGGCCAGCATTATTGGAACTGCCCTGGGCTGTGTGAAGCACAAGGCTAGAAACAGGAGGATGCCTCAGATGAGACCCCTGAGGACATGTAAAATCTCTCCCAAACACATTGTTTGGACGTCCCGTGTAGGAAATTGGGTGGAACCAGCTTCCCCTCCCTTGGACTACTCTGCACAGGATGTGGCATTCTCCCCAGGTCCTTCTCTTAAAGTAAGACTGACACCTTAGGTACAGGGAAGCTACACTAAGCTCTAGAAGTGAGGTTGAGAAGGCATTTTGTTTGGAAGACACTTTTGCTTTTTATTTTTATTTATTTTTTAAAAATCATTTCATTGGGGACCCCTACCACTCTTATCATTATCCATCCATACACTATGTGTGCCAAGCACAGTTGTACATTTGCTGCCATCATTCTCAATACATTTTCTTTCTACCTGAGCCCTTGGTATTCTTTCCTGATTTTTCCCCTATCATCTTGCCCACCTTCCCTCATGAACCCTTGATAATAATAATTTATAAATTATTATTATTTTTTTCATGTCTTATACTGTCCGATGTCTCACTTCACCCTCTTTTCTATTGTCCCTCCCCAAGGGAGAAGCCTATATATAGATCCTTGTGATAGGTTCTCCCTTTTCTTTCCCACCTTCCCCTTAACTTCCTGGTATTGCTTCTCTCATTATTTGTCTTAACGGGTTTATATGCTCTGGATTCCCTATGTGTCCAGCTCTTATCTGTACTAGTGTACATCCTCTGGTCTAGCAAGAGTTGAAAAGTAGAATTGGGATCATGATTGTGGGAATGAGGGGTGGTGGTGGGGGAATGGGGACATTAAAGAGATAGAGGAAAGTTGTATGCTTCATCTGTGCTATACTGCTCTTTACTGGTTCATCTCTTCCCCATGACCCTTCTTTAAGAGAATGTCCAGTTGCTTACAAATGAGCTTTGTGTCTCCACTCCCCCTTATTCACAATGATAAGATTTTCTGTACTTTGATGCCTGATACCTGGAAATATCAGCACTTGTGATCACAGAGCCTAGTGTGCTTCTTCCATGTGGGCTTTGTTGCTTCTCAGCTAGATGGCCACTTTCTTATTTTCAAGACTTTAAGACCCCCACATGCTGTATCTTTTGACGGCAAGGCATCATCTGTTTTCTTCTCCACATTTGCACCCTCATTTTCTTCAGCAATCATGTTGGGAAGGTGAGCATCATGGAATGCCAGTTTAATAGAACAAAGTGTTATTGTGTTGATAGAGTTCTTGATTAGAAGCCCAATGTCCCTCTGCTACCTTAATCCTAAACCGATAATAAGTGCACATAGATCTATTTCCCCATTGTCATATACATTTATGACATATTTACATAGGTACATGCCTGTAACTAGACCTCTGTAAATGCCCTTTGCCTCCTAGTTCTTTCCTCTATTTCCTTTTACTTTTCTCTGTCGCACTATCATAGTCAGCCTTTATTTGGGTTTCAGTAATTCCTCTTGGTTACATTGATTTTGATCAAGCCCTACCAGGCTTCCTATACCCTCCTTGCCATCTCTTTTGGATCACTTGTTGTTCCCTTGTCTCTGCATTTGTTAGCACCCACTTCCTTTGCCATGTCCCCCAGGAATCATCAGTCCCATTGTTTTCTCCTTCAGCTTGTTTATCCTGCCTATCTTATCTAGACAGATCTGATGGGCTGCCATGCCCTGGCCCCAAAGTCTGTTTTTGGTATTCCCTGGAGACTTTTTGGCTCTTCTCCCTTTTATGTTCTGTTGCAAATTCTTATTTTCCCCTCCATATCGTGGGATCAGATTGGGCACAATTCCTAAACCGTGTCTCCATTGTTGTCTTCCATAGTGGGATTGGTCCTACGGTCCTCTCTGTGCTTTGTCTGCTCTGAGAAGGATCATCATCCTCAGGACTTGGTGGGCCAGGATGTGTTCCACTCTCTTTTCCTTCCCCTTCGTTTACTCCTGTGTGCCCTGATCAGACATGTCCCTCTCCTTGAGCTGTAGCTTCAGTGTTGTGTTCTGAAGTTAATTCTTTGATGGGGAGTGAGGGCTGTCCATGTAGTTGGGAAACTTTTGCCTTTTAAATGGCATTTTCAAAGCCAAAGGGATTGCTGCTCTGCAGAATAACAAGCAGCTTTCTAATTAGTTGCTCAGTTCATCCTTGAGTCTCTAAGATTTACTTCCACTTTGACTCTGGATCAGCTTGCTTTTTTATCTTCAGGGACTTGTGTTATGATGTACACCAGAGGCAGTCTTTAAGGTTAGGGTATGTACCAAGCCTGTATCCACAGAGACCTTTGTTCACCACTTGTTTTGTACATGGTCCTTTGTCCATTTTCTTAGCAGGCAGATCAGTAGCCCCTGTTCCGTCTGTATGTGAATATTTAAATGTCCCAAATGTCTGACTTTTCATAAACATTATCCTGACCCATTTTCTCTGACACTGATCACCAATCATCTCCTTGGTATATTCCCTCAAAGTTTATACATCTGAAATTCATTGCAACAACTCACAGAACTCAGAATGCTCATATGTCTATCTGCATGATCTTTCTCATGCACAAAGTAGCAGAATCTGATGAAAGCAGGTCAGGGAATTGACTGCAACTCAAGTCCCAAGAACTTGAGTCCAAGCAGAGGCAAACCACTTTAAGTACAGGATGAGTGAAATATGGGAATGTGAAAGCAAGCCTCACTTCCTTAAACAAATCCACAAACCCGCTGGGACTCATGTAAAGATGGTACCTGAATTCTGTGGTAGGAGATGTCTTTTGGTGGGAGGGATAATTACTGGGTTTTCCATGGTGTTCATAATCAGCGACTCATCATTGATTTTCTGTCTAGTTCCATCAGGAACTGCTTCCATCAGGAAGCAGAGGTCACAGTGGTTGCTTTGGTAGAAGTGTGCTTGCTTTTGAAAACCTCTAAAAAATACTAATGGTGATGATTTGAATAACCTGGAAAACTCCAAACATACCCAGCGTAATCTTGCCAAATTAGCATAGTAGATAACTCCATCCCAAATGAGATTATAATCAAAGAGGGTAGAATTTACAATTCATCACAAAAGAAAGGACTATTTGCTATCAGGGCCATTTTAAGTAATTAATTATAGCCCACAGGCACTGTATACTTTCTGATATATTATGTTCATCTTTAAAAACTGATATTTGGAACAACAGTGGTATGAATTTAGTTTATCACAGTAATGGTAACTATGATTGTAAAAATATAGCTTTCCTATACCTACATTTCTACCATTTTACAGCCTAAATGTTAGGAAATTGTATCATGTAATTTGCATTGAACTTCAAGCACAGCATATTTTTTTCCCTTATCTCTGCTGCAATGCGAAGAATCTTTAACAACATTCTCTGCACCACAGTCACTAAGACATTCTTCTAGCACCTTTTTTATGAAAAGGCAACAAATATGAAACAACTTCCAAAATTATAATCAGAAAAGTACTGTATAACAAGTATTAAAAGTCTACTGATGATATCTTAATGGTTACTCAATATAACCTTAAAATCATTATCAAGTACTTTGAGTAAAAAGCAGTCAGAAAATATATAGACACCTCTACTGAATAGGCCAAAGTCTTTGGGTGACAGAAACGCTTGTGCTCTCCCATCAACAAAAAGATGCGTGTGTCCAACCTGCCCAGCAGTGCTTCAGTGGAGAGCTCTGGGAATAGGCGTCTGTAAAGATTATAGCCAAGAATATTCTATTGTGAATGGCCCAAATCTTGAGTTGGATGAGTAGGCATACTATTCAACACATTCAGGGTAATAGAAAAGAGGGTAACTTCAAGTCAAAAGAACGCATGCTGCTCATCTATAGTGGTGGGATGTGTCATTGACCTTTAATTTGTCAATAGGAAAAAATTATTTTACCTGCTTTTTCTTTGTTGTATTTAGGTTGAGGAAAAGAGGTTGGAAATTCAGAATATTATTCCAGATCAAACTACCTTGGAGACTTTTCTTATTCTATCTTGGTTTCTACCGCTTCATTCCTATGTTAAATATACACTTATTTCATAGTGCAGTTGTAGTTCTGATATTTTACATAAAAAGAAGCAGTTGCGTGATCAGTATGTGGCATATACTGATATGTGATAGAGGACTCATTGTCTTGGTCACAATAAAGCCAGGTATTCACCTGCAATCCATGTGCTCTGTCTATGTTGCCAATATTTACTGTAGCCTGACCACTCACTCACATATTTCTAGGTCTCCCAAACCTGGTTCAGTTTTCTTTCCAACTATGAGTTCAGAAAGACAGAATTGCACTATTTTCTCTTACTTTATCTGACGTCCCCTCTCTTCTGTCTTTACTAATACAAGTTCTGTTTTCTAGGAATACTTTTTAATTCAAATTAGCTAAAAAGTCAACCAATTTTTAAAGACTCAGATCAATTTTATGTTGATCCCTGAAAATTCATTAATATCTGGTAGACCTGGAATATGATCAATCTTTGACAAATGGTGAAATGAGTAAGTGAAATAAAGAGATATAAAGGATTTCCAACTCTTCCAAATTCTACAGTGTTTTTTCAGCTCCCCAGAGAGAATCTGTCAATATAATCTTTTTTTAAAACATAATCTTATATAGAGAAAATGAATTAATTGTTGGAAAGAAATGACCAGTTTACACAATTAAAAGCCAAAAATTTATTTGCATAAATGTGTTATAGAGTTCTTTTTCATCTGAAATATTATTATTATTAGAGGTGTGGCCTTTGAAAATTATTTAACCTTTCTGGGTTCAGTTTCCCTTTATACTGAATGGAGTTATTGGATAGAGAAATCTCCAAGAAACCTTTCAGTTTCAGAATTGTGACTTTATAAATAGAAGAAAATATGCATTCAAATAAGATCATAAGGGAGAAGCAATATACCCCCCAATAAAAATATAATCGACTGGATTTTTACTAAAGAAGTATTTATATGAGACAATTATTGTCCACTGAACAAATTAATGGGGAAGCTGAAGTTCAAATGGTTTTGTGTCCTGCCGAAGGCAGAAACATTTACTAGTGAAAATTATTCTACCATAAAATACAGAGTGAGCAAAGTGATTGAAATACATTATATCATTTAGGACTCTGGATGTGCAAATAAGAGAGAAAATTGATATGGCTTAAGTAACAAAATAAATTCACTAGTGCATGTAACTCAAGGCCCAGAAGTTGGTATGGTTTAAGGAAAGACTTGGTCTAATCATGCTAAATATTTCATTCCTCATCTGATTTATCTTCATTTCTTTCCTTGCCCTTGAGTATTTCTGTAGCTCCAAGAAATCAGTTGGATATTAATAAAATGAATCTTGCAATTCCAAATGTCATATTTTGCACTAAACTAGTCAGGCAGGAATGCTAACACGTTTGAAGTGATTAAACGCTTTCAGTTACAGAAGTTCTTGATCAATGTTTCCACATCTTATTGGCATTATTTCAGTTAAGCATTGCTATATGAATCAGTTATTATAGCCAGGGGGTGAGATGCTTGGTTTACTTAATCCTTTTAGGGCCCATTTCTAGAGGTTGAGATCAAGTACATTGATGAAGAATGCAAAATGATCACTGACCAGAGAAAATTTAGGAAAGCATTTCAAGAAAGAGAAAAGCCCCAATCCAATGACATTAAGTCGTTATTTCACTCATCATTCTTAATAATTATTAGGGAAGTTGATAGGTGATTTATAAGTCAAGACTATAAAATATTAACTGATAAAGGCTTTGGTCCATGTGTTAGTCTGATATTAACCCATATGCCCAAAATCAATCTGTAAAGTCTCCTTCCGACTCATGAAATCACAGGTCAGTGGGTACAGAATCCCGGTGCTGACAGGGATCACCACATGGCTCCTCGCTTCCAGGGCTCAGGGTCCATGAACAGCAGAATTATCTCATAGTTGGCAGAGGTCTCCATGTGGCTGTCCCAGCTTCAGAGGTCTGACTTCATCAGGGCAAATCCATGTGGTCTCTCCGCCAGCTCCTTCAGCTTCTCAGATGCTTACCTTATCTTGTCCGTGATTCATCATCTCTGAGACTAACTCCCAACAACTGGGGAGATAGCTTCTTGTCTCCATGAGGGAAATATCGCGAGATTTCTCAGACATATCAGGAGAAAGCCATGTCCACACAGAGCCCTCATTGGCCACTCAATGTCTCTCTCCAGATTAACAGGCCAGACTCCACCCCTACACTTCAATCATAAAATTAACATAAGCAGATGACTGCCACAGTCCATGTCAGCACCTTTTCTCAGCCAGGAGACAAGTCTCATTCTGCTCCATTGTCTCTCAGTCATGTGCATCTGTGGACTAGGAAGTGGGACCGCTACTTGGCCTCAGTTTTGTGTTCTCTTTCTCAGCACTGTGGTCTCTGCTCACTGCTGTGGAGTCAGTGCTGACTCATAGGGACCCCCGCTTAGTTTCTGAAGCTCTGTTTACAGACACAGGAATTCAAGACTTTCTCCCACGGAGCTCCTGGTGCTATTGAACTGCCAACAATGCAGACCACAGGCCTGTACTTAACCTCTATAGAACCGAGTCTCCATTGTGACCTCTAAGGCTCCCACTACTTCAGACAGGGATAAGAAACATGCTTCAGTGGGTGCTGCTTCATCTTCATCGTCCCAGGATTCTCTATTATACATAGTGGAGTGAAGAACTGCCCAATCCTTGATTAACATGTCTTCTATACCTTATTTTTCTGGTGTGAGTTGTAGACTATAGAGAGAAAATCATATTTACACAGTTTCACTTCACCAAATGTGTTGAGGCTCGAACTGAATCTTAAATCTATGTCTTAACTTAGAAGAAAATAAGAACAATTCAGGAATAAGAAAGAGCACAGTCATACAAGCATGAAGGTGAAGCTATGCACGGGAGGCAAACATATTCAGAATCATGTAATAACTTTATCTTGATTTTAGATTCATAATGTCTTGTTAATTAACTTTTTATTGTGAATTAGGTAAATGTTATACCAAGCAGATCATATTGTTATATTCAATAATTCATAAGCATTCTTATTCAAAACATCCATTGCAATTCTCTAAAAAACCATGGATCCCTATTCCCCCCCTACTTCTTTCCTAAACCTCTAGTCATAATCAAATGCTGCCCCCTTTGATTGTGAATAGTTGATTATTCTATCTAACAGTTCAGATCCAATTTTAAATGGAAAGTCCTACAATTTTGAAGGTACTCTCTGTCTCTATTTGACAGCAAGTTTGGTCTCATCATTTTTGCTTTTGTCCCACATTTTCCCACCAGTCTGTCTAGGATTTTCTATGGTGATTCTTATCAAAGTAGTTGGTCAAGGTAGGTGGGCACCATCTAGCTCTTCTGGTCTCAGAGTTGTGGAGACTGAAGTTTGCATGGTGTTAGACCATTGGACTAATTACTAATTGTTTACATATGTCTTTCTATTTTATTTACTGTTTCCCTTTGCATGAAGAAAGACCACAAATTGCATTCAAGTATTGTAAAAAAATACCAAAAAAGGGAAATTTCCTTATTGTGAAAGAACATAAAGGTAATGCTAATTTTAAAAGAATTATGAGTACTATAAAGTTTTCTTTTCAAGGAAAAGAGAAATAAAGAGAAAGCCTATAGGAACAAGAGGAAGAGCTGTGGGTGCTTGTTTGGGGTCTAAGCTCTTCCCAGGAGTTTTGTATTTGATGTGGGCAATAAAAAGGTGTGTCTATAGGAGAAGGGTTGGAAGCCTAGGTGGATTTCAGGCTTGGGCTGGAACCGCAAATGGCAAGGATCAATTGAGGACTTACAATCAGTGCCTGTGAGCAGATGACTTCACCTGGCCGGGTGTTGGGGTGGCTGGAATTTGTTTAGACTCTCCAGTGTCCTTGAGGTGAGGCAATTGCAGGATATGGATAAGGTTTTTAGGTCAGTTTGGGGTTAAGTGGATGCAGAAAAGGTGGGGCTCATGCCTCCTAAGAGGCAAGGGACTCTGAGAAGGGTTGAGAAGAAGTAGCAAAGTGATGCACCCTTGACTGGGATGTCTTAGAGGGTATGGATGCAGGGATAAGTATTTCCAGGAGGTGGGATATTATTCCAAGTGGCCTTGGGTGGTCCAAGAAGGTCTACAAGAGGTGATGTCTGAGAGATGGAGGAATTGCTAACTTGTACAGGTTGTCACAGAAATATTTTTTGCTAAAAATAACAAAATAAAGGACAGTATTGATTAAAAAGTAATTTCAAAAATGGACCACAATTTTGTCTTAAAAAAGAAATAATCAGAAGAAGCTGAGGAATTAAACTCTGTTCTGGAAGAGTGCAAGAATAAGCAGAACAAAGATGAGTTGGGAAGTTGCCATCAATTCCTAGGAGGGATTGACTCTGCCCATCTTGGCACTTGAAGTGGTCAGAATTGGTTTTAGTTAACCAGAGATCTTGTAATTTTTTTTTTTTTTTAGTGGGCATCACTGCCTCTGGTGGTCCTGGATGCTACCCAGCCGCCGTTGGATTTGAACCGCCAAGCCCGCGGGCTGCAGTTCTGCACTCAACCACTTACGCCACCAGGGCTCAGCCCAAGATCTTGTAACTTTTGAGGTGAGTATTTTCCCGTTTGAGTTTGGGTGCATCAGAGTGGGGTGGACTTCATGTTGTTCAAGACTCTATGATCTCTGAGAAGGGCCCCACAAAGAGGTTACAGTAACCAGCACCTTTTATTGGGAAGGCTCAAAGGTAAGGAGGCAAGGCCAAAGTCTTGGGTGGCAGAATATTACTCTGAATGACCTTGGGTTCTGAATGCAGTGTTGGATGGGAGATCCAGCGTATCACTGATATAAGGGTTGTAGCAATTGTAGAAGAGGTTTTTGCTTTATTAAAAGGCAATGAAGACAGTCTAGTTCTGAATGTGAATAAATGATAGAAATGATACAAGGTTTTGTTTTCAAGAAGCAGAGGAAAGGAAAAATCAAAGAGGTTGGATGTTTGGACTCTGAGAGTGTTCAAAAAAGGGGGGTAGGGGCGAGATTGTTTGAGTCATTGGAGGCAGTGCCTATGAAGGAGTCACTCTGTATTTGACCTTTGGGCTGGCAGGGCGAGGTCTAGTTAGAGATGAGGTTCGAGATCAGTGGATTGTGTGAACTGAAAGAGAGGAGCTCTTGAAGGTAGAGTGGGACTAATTGTCGCCAGCTGTCTGTACGTACGTCAAGGGACACCAGTTGAAAGGATGTCAAGAGGGGATTGGAAAGAGGGAGCAGTGTCAGGCACCTTCTTGGGGGACAGATCATTTTTTTTCTGGTAGACCTGGGTGGTGGATGGGTGGAGGAGGTGTATTCCAAGTCTTCTCTGATGATAGGCTGTTGCTCTGCATAGCCTGGGGTGCTGTGGTGTTTAAAGTGTGACCACTGTGTGTGGGATAGGGTAGTGATGGAACCAGGGTGCCTAAGTTAGACAGAACTTCAGCTGGGACATGAGGGCATTACAGAAGCCATTTTTTGTTAAAGGTTCAAGGCTAGCACACTAGCCATGGGGCAGTGACCAGCTGGAGAGGTCCCCAGACTAGGGGTGCTCACTGACTGAGGGACCAGCCAAGGGATGGGGATGATATATGGGCAATCTGGAGGCCAGGTGCATGGAATGCACAGTAGTTGGGAGGTAAGAGACCTCTCAAACCTGCCCGAGATCAGTAGCAGGTTCAGTGTGAGGGCAGGCTAGGTGTCTCTCCTTTCCCGTTGCCCTCTGCTGCGTCCATCGTCCCTCAACCTTGGGAGGCTAGGGCTGGTTATCTATTGAGTTGTACTGCACGATTGCTGCACTCTGCTTTGTCTTTCCTGATGTGTTCCACCTGGTTCTTGGAAAGGGATTCACCCCCACCCCCACCCCCGAGTGGTCAGTCAACCATCTTGAGCCACAGCTTCCACTGTCATTGAATTCCACCTTTTCATGAAGTTCTGAGGCTCCATCTTATGCTCTGACTCAGGGCCATGCCATGTATAACAGAGCCCAAACCTTTCTTAGTCCTGTGTCATCCCCACCATCACTGCCGTGTTTGAGCCCACGGTTAAAGTTAATGTGTCACTTGATCTCACTGACAAATTTCCATGTATTCACTGATCTTGCTGTTCTTTGTTGAGCAGGGTGTTCTTCTCTAGAGCAGTAGTAATTGCTCTTTTGTGATGACATGCCCCAAACAAATGAGATAAATAAAGGCTTACTATCTTTGATTTGATGTTTGTATGTATGTATGAATGCACACACACACACACATTTGGAAAGGAGGAGGCTTCTGACAGAAAAGGGAAAGGGTAGAATTGATGGAAAGAAGGCCTGGGGATCATGCAGGATCAGACATAGGCAGAGTGAGAGGCCTACTAATTTCAGTCCACAGACCAACGACTTTTGGCTCTGCTGTGATTCTAGACTTGAATTATTTGAAAAAAATCCAAGCATTTAAGAATTGTGAAACTAGATGCTTTATGGGTCATAATACCCATCATTAGACAATATTAGTGTCATATTTGCCAGACTGGAACATTTTATAACTTCATTTAGCAGATCCTTTTCTGAAGTGGAATATTTGCATAAAGGGAATTTTCACTTCTAATGTTTCTAATATTTCAAATACCAGACTGGCCTGATCCTCTCCAGATGCTGTTTTTATACTTTCCTAATTTAATTTAGATGCATGTTTCAGCTTAAAAAAAGAAGAAATAACGGAAAAAAATAAGTTGGGTATTTATTTTGGTGTAAATTGTCAGGAAAATGATTTACTTACATTTCTGAAGTTCACCAAAAAGGAAAAAAACCCACATTTTCCAAATACTGAGTTTGTACTTGACCTGCACTTGCTATAGAAATTATGCAACTGTATAGGAAAACATTAATTGTAATTTCATAGCACAGAAAATGTATCTTTTAAGAGAATGGTTCATTTTCAGCTTACCTTGGCTCCCCTGAGCTCACTTAAGAAAGTTTCTCATTTCCCCAGTGCTTGTCCTTTTTCAAGCTGATACTCAGGATTAAATTCCAATATCTCATTTTACTGTTAGAATGGAAAGAAGTGCAATAGATAGTTAAAAGAATCTATGAGAGTTTTGTCTCACATTGATTTCCTTATTATGACCTTTTAGTGACCATGGTTTTCTAAGAATTCTGTGTCTTTCTAATATGCCCTTTTGCAATTTCTACTTTCAGAATAAATGCTCTTTGTTTTAAAATTTTTATAATTACCTATATTTTCAGGAACTTGTAAAATGACTCCTTCAGGTTATACTTCTTGGTCACCTAAGTTTACAGCATTCTTCTAAGAATTTCCTCTTGAAATGTATAGTTTAACTTTTCCTTAGACTGCTTCAGCTCATGTACCCCAAATATTCTGCTCTTCATGATATCACCACAAATATCATTTGCATAGCACTTGGTAGTTTATAAACATTTGCAGCATATCATCTTAGTTTTTGTGCAAACAGTCATTTGATATGTGTGATGGAGTTACTTATGCCACTGTTAGCCATCACCCTCTGCTCTGTGATATATTGTAAATTCTAAGTCCTGGACCAGTGATTAGGAGCTCTAGCAGCAGAGTGGCTATGCTTTGGGCTGTGATCCACATGGTTGGAAGATCAAACCAGAAGTTCCATGGGTGAAAGACTGGGATTTCTCCTCCCATAAACACTTACAGTCTCAGAGACCTCCAGAGGGACACTATTCATGAGCAATGATGCCACGGCAGCAAGATACCTGTGATTATAATCTGTGTTAAATACCTTCCAGCTTTAAGCTGATTCTTTACTAGGAAAATGTTCAGCTATACCCTGAATTGAAAAAAGCAGGAGGTTGGAGCAGTGAACCTGGCCCACCTAAGATGTTTAGAAGTGCTTAACTTGTCTTCGACCTAACTTTGGGTGCCAGAAGGCAAAAACAACACACTCATCAAAACTCTGTATAGAAGCAAGATACTATTATCTTTGCAACTACCCTTCCTGAATTAGAATATACAGAAGATGCTTGTCCCTGGTGATATAAATCGAGGAGTGAAAGTTGATTCCTGGGATAATGGAGTGGGACAGTATTTTGGAAAAGTCTAACATTGGAGACATTTTAAGATTTCACCTCATTGGGACCAATCTTTTGTTCTTCTTTCTTAAAGAAGTTATTTTTGTAATATGAAAGGACTGTTATAATTTCACCTTGTGGAAGTAATGAGATCATAGCCTTCTTTTTCAGGCAATGCTCTGCCTTCTTCCCCAATCTCTCTCTCTCTCTCTCTCTTCTCATAAGTGCCACGTGTGGGCGTGCAGTTCCCTAAGGATGCTCGTGTTTTTTACTCTAAAACCTGAAATGTTTCACTTGGATTACAAACCAGGTGAGGTGTGAATTTCTTTCTTTTGTGAAGTCAAGAAACAATGTATTTCCCACCTGAGGAATTTAACAGCTTAGTGGGTTATGCATTGCGTTACTACGCAAGACGACTTCACAGTTCCTCTCGTTCTAGGATTCTCATCCAGAGCTTCCCTGGAACCCACTTCTTTTGCTTATAAGCAAAAAGACTTTGTTGATATGGTGGGCTTCCATCTTTGATACCAAAGTGACCCTGCATTCCAGAGTACTTATTGAAGAAACTGGAGGGAATGTGACCAGGAAGATCTGGAAGGGTGGATTTAGTGAAGAAGCTAATTCGAGTGCCCGAGGGGCTGCTGTGTAGCTGAGGGTTTGTCGATGGACTCACCTGAATCACAAGAGCATGTATCTTTCATCATTCTCATGTAGCTCCTGCACCATTCTGTTCTACTGTAAGTGCTGGACAGCGTGTTCCTTAATTAATGCATTCCAGCTCCACATCATCAATGGCCAAAAAGGTGTGCCTGCAATTTACTCTATCAAAAAAAAAAAATGCAAGCAGAGGCTTCACTCACTACTGCATTATCATAGGTGCAAATGAAATCCTGTAGAAGACAAAGAATAGGCTGGTAAACATCCTTTGCTCATCTACCTGGGAAGAGAATAAATGAGCTACAGACTCAGAGAAGATATTTGATTACAAAAGCATCTTTCATGTTGCATATTTATAATACTAGTAGACATTTTCTTTGGCTCAAGTCTTATATTATTTTTTCTATACGTTCTAATGTCCCTTATATTTTCTTAGTTTTATTCAAGTTTTTTTGGGGGGGCATCACTGCCCTCTGGTGGTCGTGGGAGCTACCCAGCCTTGCTCCTGGAGAGCCGCTGCTGGATTTGAACTATCAAGCCTGTGGGCCGCAGTCCTGCACTCAACCACTATGCCACTGGGGCTCAGTCCAGTTTTATTCAAGTTTTATGAACTTATAATCTATCGACAGAATCCATTTGGTTGTGAAGTAACAGAATATAAAGCTTACAGTGCACCTACCAGAAAAAATCACTTAAGTAATTTCCAAGTTTTTTTGTATTTTTTTGTATTTCCTGCCCCTGTTGTTATTGTTCTGACTTGTGTCCACTTTTTTTTGTAGTTCTATATGTTATAAAGTATTGATAAGTATCTACAGCATGTGCCTCCTCTTAAATACAGGGTCTCACAACATTGTGTGGATATAGTCACGTTGAAGCAGTGTGACTTCATGGTAGGAGCCCTTAGGATGCACTCAAACTTGCCAGCTGGCTGACCTTAGGTAAATGATGTAAGCCTCATTTGTCTCAATTATAAAAAAGATGGTAATAATAGTCGTCACTTCACAGAGTTATATGTGTGAAATGAGTTTGTATGTGTCAAACAATTGGAACAATGCCTAGAACCCAGTAAGTTCTATATCTGTTTCCTACTTACAGTGCTGTACAAAAACAAATAATTTCATTTTATCCTTTTGAATGTGCTCACACAGATGTTTGATATATTTTCTCATCCCATATTTTTGACTCTAACTTACCATGTCATGGATGTCTATTTGTATGTGAATTATTCAGTGTTTTTCCTTTTAAAATTATTTTAATGCTATATTCTTTCAAAAATGGATTTTCAAAAGAAAAATCCAAATAAAACCTACCTTTCCACAGTAGTAGAAATGTAATTTCAACTACCTTTCATCCATCAGATAAATTCTGAGTTGCAAAGAAAGGACATAAATCATGTAACTCTTCCAGACCAAAGAATCTTGATGTCTTTGAGCAGCAAATAGATTTTAT
>PVJH01030600.1:0-24627 GCA_004026705.1 Nesogale talazaci
CTTACCATGGCAAAACCGACGTCTGCTTTCTTCAGAGCGGGCCCGTCATTGGTGCCATCCCCAGTGACAGCCACCACCTGCCGCTGCTCCCCCACAGTGCTGTCAATGATGCCTGGAAACACACATACACACAGTGAGCCCACATGCACTGTTGGGAAACACACACAGCACACGCATGCACATGCATGCGCACACACACACACCTACAGTGAGCCCACCTGTACTGTGTCTGGGAAGCATACATACCCCTCACAGTGAGCCTACAGGTACTGTCTGAGGCCATTTGACAAGCACTCTGTCCCCCAGAGTCTGGCCCCTGGTCCCTGCCCCCCCCCTTCCCTTCTACTTCCTTCTTCCCTTCCCTCATCCTGGTGCTGGAGGCAGCATGGGGCTCCCACAAACCCACTGTGAGGGGTGCAGAAAGCACGGCAAGGATTTGCAAGTGGAGGTCTGGGGTTCCACCAACCAGCTCGACTGATCAGGGCCAATGGGGCTAATTGCCCATCCTCTCCATCTCAAACTTTCTTATTTATAAAACGGCAGCCGTTTTCCTAGCCCTGCCTAGGAGACGGTATTACCGGCAATGAATACCTGCCAAAGCTTAACAAAAAGAACGACTTTACCAAGTGAGATGCTTTTGAACCCGTCTATGCGTTCTCCCTGTAAGCTTGAGCGCTCCCCTCGGCCTTCCTTGGTCGGGATGTGAGAGCACCCCAGCGGAGGGGTCTCCTCTGACCTCGTCCCTGCTGCCTCCCCCGACCCGGGCACCAGCTCCTCGGGCGGGCGCCCAGCTCACCTTTCACCAGCGTGTGTTTGTCGGTCGGCGAGGAGCGTGCCAGGACTCGGAGCTTTGGCCAGACCTGGTCTAGTTTTTCTTGTTCCACCTGTCAGCAGCAGAGCACACCTGGGTCACTGAAGCTCAGCACCAACACCAGGCAGCACAGGTTTCTCTGCGCCCCCCTGCCCGCCCCCCACCCCCACCTGTTTCTGGAGGAGCTGCTGCTTGCGCTCCAGGCCCAAGATGAATCTCCATGGGCGGATCTGTGGATGGTGACCATTGAGACTCCCACGCACCCTCCTTTCCCCCTCAAGCTCCCACTCCTTAAGACACTTGGTCGGCAGCAGCTGAAGTTTACTATTGGCCTGAGGGGGCTGAAGTGGGACTGCTGGGGTCTCTGTTTGATTTCTAGCGGAGCAAGAAGCTCTGTTCTACCCCTGGGCCAGGTCCCCTTCCACACCTGGGCCTCCATCAATCGAGAGGGCAGGAATGCCAAAGGTGGGACAAAGTCGCCCTGTGATGGGAGACGGATGTGGAGAAACGGGAGAAGGTGTGACACTCACTCCAAGGCTAGCGAGTGAATTAAGAGGAGGAGGAGGAGGAGGAGGAGGAGGAGGAGGAAGCTCCCAGTTTTGCCATCTGGGAGACTCTGGCAGATGGGGAAGCTTCACTACGAATAGATTGTCGTTTAAAAACCACCCACTTTCTGCCACGTACGCCGGGGGCCTGCCAGCAGGACTGGCCCTGCTCTTGTCAAAAGAGGCCCTGGTCCCCGCCCCAGGACCCACCTCGCCCTTCTCGTTGCGGATGAGCCGGTTGAATTCTTTGCCCTCCAAGCACAGGAAGTCTTCCCCAGGTACCAGGATGCCACACTTGGTGGCGATGGCCCGGGCTGTGTTGATGTTGTCGCCTGTCACCATTCTGACAGTGATGCCGGCTCGCTTGCATTTGGCAATAGCTTCAGGCACCTGTGGAAAAAGGAGAAGACGGGGGTGGAGTGACGGTACCTGGGAAGCTGCCCCTCTTCGGCGAGCCTCTCACTTCAGATCAGGGCAAGGCACCCCAGAAGCGGCACCATGGGACGTCTGGTCCCTTTCACCCTGCTTGGTGTCACCGTCCCTCTGCCCACTCCCCAGACGACACATTTGACTGGCCTCATGGGAAACCTTGCCCTGGAATCCAGGTACAGACACCTACGCTCCCAGTTACAATGTGGCTTGTCGGGGGACACGTGTGTTGGGCTGGGGCCATTGTCTGCCTTTCCAGCACTGTGCGGTCCCCAAACCTGTGTGCAACCACACCAGCTAACGGTGTCCTTCCCCTCCTGTGCCTCTGGGCCTGGACAACGATGGCCCATCTGCCTTAGCCCCATGGAGGGAGAGGGGTTGCTTTCAGTCGCCAGAGTCTCGAGTGGCGCCTATGCATCTTCAGCAGACCCTCACCCGGGCTCACTTCCTGAAAGAAGGTGGTGGAAGACAGTCAGTGCTCTGACTAACGAAGCCCAACGGGCAAGGTCCAGCCACCAAATCATGCGTCCAGTGAAAACCCTGCTTCTCTGCACTCAGACAGCATGAGCCCCTGGGAAGATAACCTCTGGACCCTCTCAGCATTCACCGCAGCTTGGAGCAGTAGGGGGCCCGGAGACATCTGCCCCTGGAAGTGGGCGGCAGCCCAGTAACTGGCCAATAGGCATAACCAGGAGCAGCGGTGGCCCCCCACTGCACACCCACCCTTCATGTCTCTTCTCCTTTCTCTGAGTCAGGGCCTCACCTCGGGGCGCACTGGGTCCTCAATGCCCACCACCGTGATGCACGTGAGCTCCGTGAAGATCTCGCCTTCGTTTTCCCAGGCGGGCTCGGCCTCATTGAAATCCCGGTAGGCAAGGCAGATGGTCCGCAGCCCCTCCGAGGCCATGGGCTCGATGATAGTGTGCACCATCTCATCGCGGTCCTTGTTCTTGAAAGGCACCGTTTCTCCATCCTTGTCCAGGATGTGATTGCACCTGGGGAGGCATGTGGTCAGAAGGGGGAGAGCCTGTCCCTGCCCCTCAGCAGGCTCCCAGGACCACCTACAGGGAGCCCTCCACTACACCTCCAGGTCCTGGCTCAGGGGCAAGCAGCTCTTCTACCCACCGCCCGGTCAGGTCCGTGTCCCGGGAGGGGCAGCCTGTGGACGGGGCAGGGTGCGGGTCTCTGCCCTCACACTTGGATGCATGGGTGAAACATGTGCTCTTCTGAGCTTCCTGGAGGGAGTGAGAGCTTTTCCAGACTCAGGAAATACCCAGGTGTGTGGATGAGAGACCGTGGCGAGGGCCCAGGTCAGGCGGTGGACGTTTTAGTTTGATGGGCCATGCAGGCAGGCAGGGCAGGCTCAGCACTGAATGAGCCTCCAGGAGCTTGGGCAAGTTCTTGATCATCAGAGGTACAGTGACACCGCACCTCCATGGGGTCATTCACGACTGCAAGACCCCTGTGAGACCACTGCCCTCCCATTCCCTCCCACCCACAGCGACCCTCAGGGACAGAGCACAACAGCCCCTGCGGGTTTCTGAGACCGTTAACTCTTGATGAGAGTAGAGAGTCTTGTCTTTCTCCTGGGGAGTGGCTGGTGGTTTCGAAGTGCTGATCTGATGGTTAGAAGCCCAACATGTGGCCTGCTACCCCCCCCCCCCCCCCCCCCCCCCCCCCCCCCCCCCCCCCCCCCCGCCAGGGTGTTCTCCCTGCGAGCAAGGTGGCTAATGCCACCTGTTTCCAGGTGAAGCAGGGAACAGGAAGGCTCGGCATGCCTAGGTCTGTATCCAGGCAGTGCCCCTTATTGGCACTCCGGTTTTGAGCAGGTCCCTCAACTTCCCTGGTTCTCGGTTTTCTCATCACTAAAACGGGGATCGCTCGTGCACTTGGGATTCAATGAGGAAACTCCCTGTGCCCAGAAAGCACCGCAAACAATGTTCGGCCTGGGAGAGTGCCGGTCACGCACTCTCATGGGCTCAGCAGGGGCCATGGGACCCCAGACCTGCTGGATGGAAGCGGGGGGTTAGCACCGAAGGGGAGGAGAAGCGGCTCTCACTTGCGCAGCAGAATCTCGGAGGCGCCCTTGCTGTACATGCGGAAGCCCCCGCTGGGCCTCCTGATGACGGTGCTCATGGACTTGCGCACCGAGTTGAAGGTGTACACCTTGTAGAGTCTCTCCTCGGGCATCTCATTGCGGATGGCCTGGTAGTCGTGCTTCAGGTCCGTGACGAAGCCCAGCAGCGCACACTCGGTCTTGTTCCCCACTTGCCGAGGAAGGCCCCCCTCCTTCTCTGGAGGCTGAAGAGAGAGGCACAGCAGGTGGGTCTGGTGAGGATGGGGCCTTGGGCACTGGCAGTGCCCAGAGCCCTGGGGAGGAAACCAGTCTCTCTCTCTCTCTCTCTCTCTCTCTCTCCCTCTCTCTCCAGCAGTGACCTTGGCCTCCAGAGCTATCTTTTGCCCTGAGGGCGTCTCGCCTTGTGTGGGTGGGTCCTATTCTGAGGCCTTCTCTTCGCTTCTGGAAAGCCAGTCTTTGCTCTCTGCAGAGCAAAGGGCCGTTCTGCAGCCAGTCCCACTCTAGAGGTACCTTGACTTTGTCACTGAAGGTCATTTCATAATCACAGATTCCTATCCCCATACCTCCTCCTTCCGCCCTCCTTCCACGGACACAGACCGTGTCCCAGTCTTGCCCTAAAATCCGGCAGGATAGTCCCTCACCCCCACCCCGTCTCAGTTTCGGGGGAGGGGGAGCCTACCATGATCTTAGAGGTGTAGGCACTGTTGATCGCGATGCCGTTGATGATGAGGTCCAGGAGCACGGGCTGGATGGCATCAGGCTTTGGGATCTTGCGGTAGTAGGTGCCCCCAATGTAGGCCTGGACCACCGTCATACGATTCATGGTCAGGGTGCCAGTCTTGTCAGAGCAGATGGCCGTGGCATTGCCCATGGTCTCGCAAGCGTCCAAGTGCCGCACCAGGTTGTTGTCTTTCATCATTTTCTACAGAGGACAAGAGGACAGATTCACGGGGGGACTGGCGGGCCTTCCCACACAGAGGCTACAGGCCAGCTCCAAGCCAACAAACATGCGGCATGTGAGTTTGGGGAACCACCTCAGGAGTCTTCTGAAATCCTGAAGCCATGGCACAGCTGGGGGAGATGGTCCCTGTGCTTCTGACCCATCGCCCAAAGTTGACCAGAGAGAAAGGAATGGCCTGTTTGTTATCCCCCTTCCTCCCAAAAGGAGGGCTTCATTGTACCCTCTTCTCGCATTTCAGTCCCAGGGCAAGAGCCAGGGGCATCTGGGTCTCACCTTTACAGAGTAGGCCAGTGAGATGGTGACGGCCAAGGGCAGCCCCTCTGGTACAGCCACCACCAGCACAGTGACACCGATGATGAAGAACTTGACAAAGTACTGGATGTAGATGGGGGTGCACTCGGCGATCCATGGCCTCTGCTGGACCACAAAGGTGTCAATCACGAAGTAGAGGACCAGGATTAAAACGGTGATCGTAGACATGATCAGACCTGTCCAGGGAGACAAGTGGATGGAGGCCAGGCTGGAAAGCATTCCAAAGGCCACCAGAGCCTGGGCTAGGTGGGGCAGCAAAAGTTATGGCTTTCGCTACCAACTGTTTTTTTCTTTTCTCTTTCTCTCACACACCCATGGTGGCGTAGTGGTGATGCAGTGGGCCGTGATCTGCATGGTTAGTGGTTCGAAACCACCAGTCATTCTGAGGGAGAAGACTGGGTTTCCTACTCCTGTGGACAGTGACAGTCTCAGAAACCCACAGGCAGTCACCATGAGTCAGGGATGACTCCATGGGTGAGAGTTTGGTTTTATTTTTATATATATATATATATATATACATACATACATACATACACACATATATATATCCTGTGTCTAAAATTTATTACACATATTAAAAATATAAAAGGCCACTTCAACAACCTTTACGTATGGCATTGTGAATGTTCTTTGTGCCGACAACCATCACTGTGAACCAATCCTGAATCTTTCTACGACTCTTAACGGCCATTCAGTGTCCCCCTTGCTTTCCTCTCTCCCTTGCTCCTCAATTCTGAAACTCCCTTCTCTGGGAAGCCATGCCCCAATTCACCTGATGTCTCCTCTTGCTTGCACACCCCACTGAAAACAACCCTGCTGCCTGTGAGGGCTCTGTTCTGATGTGGAGCTGCCCTGCTGGAGGATGCCCCCTGGGGTCCCCGAGGCTACCACCTTTAAAGGGATGGAAAGCTGCACTGTGGAGCGGCGGAGCTATGGGTTCCCAGGGTCGACACCTGGGTGGTACCCAAGCACTGAACCACAGCACCTCCAGGGGTTCCTGTCCATGCTGTGGAAAAGACACTGGTTCCTCCTCACAAAACCACCAGTCTCAGCGCGGCCCTAACTTGAGCCTTGGCTCTGGACTAACCTTGCTCCTCGGCACTTGATTCCTGCACTAAACTCCTCACTTTCAAATAAGGGCTTTGGGCTTTGGTCTGGACATAGCATTCTCGGATTCAGTCCCACATAAGCCCACCTTCTTTCCACAGTTCATATCTGCACCCACTCCATTTGCCTCGTTTCCTAGTCTGCACTGAATCCTGAGCGCTTGGTCACCTGTTGGCAGGGATGCTCCGGAGCCGTCAGCTTTCCACTAGGCGGTGATGTGAGAGCTCTTCTTTTCAAACCAACTCTTGCACTGCCCATTCAAACCCAAACCCACTGCGAGCACATCCAGGCTGACTCACAGTGACCCTGGGTAGGCACTGCCCCTGTGGGTTCCTGAGACCACAGCTGTCTGTGGGAGTAGAAAACCCCCTTCTTCTCCGGAGGGGGTGGCTGGTGGGTTTGAACTGCCGGCCTTAGAGTTGGCGGCCCAAGGTGTTACTTACCCCTTGCCGTCATTTGACCCTTGCCCTCTCCTGTGTTGGAAAGAGAATGAGCAGCGGCAGGGCTGAGGGCCCTGTCAGACCTGTCATGTCTCCCGGCAGAGTTTCTCTTTGGCGAGGCCTGCCAGCACAGAGGGGAACAGATGAAGAGCCCTGGGGGTGGCCACAGTGGGGCTCAGAGGGGGAGCATCGACCTGGAGCTCATAAGCCACTTGGAAATTTCCGCTCCTTTCGCCCGGCAGTGCAACTCCTCACTGCCATGGAGTTCACATCAGCTCCCTTGAAGCGACCCTGGAGGGTTCACTCCTGTGAACTGCTGAGACTGTCACTGGTTGTTTTTTTTTTTGGGGGGGTGGGGGGAGACGACGACGACGACGACATCACCGCCCTCTGGTGGTCGTGGGCGCTACCCAGCGCTGCCCCTGAGAGCCGCTGCTGGGTTTGAACCGCCAAGCCCGCGGGGGCACAGTCCCGCACTCAGCTACTGGGGCTCAGCCCTGAGCCTGTCACTGTCAACGGGAATAGAAAGCCCCATCTTTCCCCACAGGAACCACTGGTCTTGAACTGCTGACCTTGGGGATCGCAGCCCGCTGCATAACTGCCATGCCACCAGGACACCTGGGAATCAGGGTTGGTGCGAAATGAAAGGCAGGACTCTGCGGCCACCGCCACCATGCTGACCACAGCGGAGCCCGCCCCGCTCACCAGCCTTCCCGATCTGGACAGCCAGGCGTGTCAGTTTGCCCTGCAGCACCGACTTCTCCTTCTTGTGCCCCTTGGACACCTTTTTCTCCTTCTCCTCGTGGTCCAGCCCTTCCTGGCTGTTGAGCGGCTGAATCTCCAGGGCCACTCCATCCTGCGTCTTGGCTGGGGTGGACAGACAGACAGAACCGGTGAGTGGGCAGGGTGTTGGTCTTGGACATCGGGCAGGTGGAAACCAAAAGACCCTTCTGCCTTCTTCCTAAGGCACACCTGAAGCCCTGACATGGTTTCTGTGCCACCCCACCCATGCCAGGCGTGGGGACTTGCCTGGAGTCTCTTATGAGGGCCTTTGGGGATGGCCTTTGGGGTGCCCTGGGGGCATAGGTTTCCTCCTCGATGGCAGCTCCTGGCACCCCCTCAGAGCCCCAACACCGGTTTTACTCTAGCGAGGAGATTAGCCATGCCGCTAACTGACACTGCCAATAGCCATCCCTCCTGAACTCGCTATTCAAAACAGCAAGTCTTTACCCAGAAGGGGGCTGAGGGCCAAGGCTGGAAGATGTTTCAAGAACATCAGGGTCCTGGTTGGCTTTGTTAAAAGGTTCATCTTCTGCCATAGAGGTCAGAAGGCCAGAAACACAACCCTCTCTCTGCCCTGTCTCCCCCCCCCCCCCGCCCCTTTATAGGCTATTTTTAGTTACTTCTACCAGGTGACAGAGGGCAGGAACCCCTTCCCCCATTCCAGCCCCGCTTCCCGCCTGAGGAAAGTGGGAAGGTGTCAGCAGGCCCTGGGGCTGGGTGTTTGAGGGAATGGGAAGAAGCAGGTGCAGGACTTCCCTCCTTCCTGGAATAAGAGAAAGCAGGGATAAAGAGAGATCAATCCATTTTGTTTCTATAAGAAGAGTTAGAGACCGAAAAAGTAAAGAATTATTTCCATTTCACCCTGGTTCTTCGGTGCAGAACCACGAAGCAGGTCCGAAAGGAGGGAGGGGGGAAAAAAGCCTCTAGAAATGTCTCCAGAGAGCCGCTCGCGTGGGCCCTGGCCCCCTCCAACCTCCTCCCCGTGGAGCTCAGCCCCTGGGCTGAGGCCGGCCTCCCTGAGAGACTGTCTCAGATGACAGGCTCACAAACAAGACAGAGACGGGGCGGGACACAGCGAACCAAGAAGGAAGCACACAGTGGTCAGGCGGGAGGCAGAGAACAGACGGACTGTGGAGAGAACAGAGAGAAGTGCAGAGGAAGGGCTGTCCCCAAGGACCCCTGAGAAGACCAGCAGAGAAGGACATCACACTGGAAGAGGACACCCAGGAAACAGCCAGCAAGAGGAGGGTGCAGGGACTGCCCTCTGCCGGCCAGCCCCTCCACCACCAGGACCCGGAGGCTGCCAAGCCAGAAACCAGGGGCTCTGGCTCTGGACCCCTGGCGCTCCTGCACAGGCTGCCGAGGGCACCGGCATCCAGAAGGCCGCACCCTGGGAAGAGCAGACCAATCCGACAAGCCTGGAAGTGAGGTTCTGAGAGCCAACAGCAGGGGGTGCTGTCCGCCCGTTCGTCGTCAATTAGGACCCCTTCTCCCCCCCCCCAGCGCCCACCCTGGAAATCTCTGCACCTTCCTCCAGATGTCAGCTGGGTCACAGCGGCAGTTAACAGACTGATGGGGAGGTGAAAGGGAAGGCAGATGCCTGGGAAGGTCTGGTTTGAGTTGGCAGGTAGAAATGGCAGAGGAGTGGGTTGGAGAGGTTAGGTTACCTTTGTTGCGATTTTCGGGGGCTCCTTGTTTTTTACCTGTTTGGACAAGAAAGAAAAACATGGGGTGGAGACCCAAAGTGACTCTCCGGAGGTCAGATGTCCAGTGTGTCGGTCCTGGGCAGAGCCCAGGAGGGCTCGCCACAAAGTGGGGGGGGGGGGGCACTGCAGGGAAGGCAGAGAAGAGGGTCGCTGGCATCTTGGGTCTGTGGCTCACTCGCACCCCTGGGTAGGGGTGTGGTTGCGCAAATGGGTGGGTGTCCCGCCTGCACCTGACTAAGAACCATTACTTAGACAGCTGGGGTGGAGGGTCCCGCAGTGAAATGCTGCTGCTGCTTCTGCCTGATGGCAACGGCCCTGGATGTCGAGTGTCTCCAGGGGGATTAGACGGCATCAGGCTTTCACCAGCTCCTCCGTGTTCATCACAGGTGGATGGCCTGGCCTCCTCCTGTGAGTGCTCTGTGACCCTCGTCACAGCCCAGGAAGATGTGCCAGCCGAGGCATGGGCCAGGTAAGGATTTGGCCTTTGTTTCGTGTTCTTTTGGGCCCTTTCTCTCTCTCTCTCTCCTGTCGTCAGGAACAAGTGGCTGGCCAGACAGGCCCGCCTGCAGGATAGACCTTGCCCCTCTGATCCCTATCCGCCCACGTCGAGTCTCTCTGCAACTGACAGCTCATCGTTTCAGCAGATCATTCCTGGCCACGCTCGCCTGGGCCTCGCCTGAGTATTCGCCCCCACCCCCCCTCCCCCAACCCATTGTCCCTCCCCTCAGGTTAGAGGAAGGAAGTGACAGGAAGCAGAGGCATCCACTGAGGGCATCTGAGACAGGCGCGCCGGGCTAGCTCATGCTGGGGAGGTTTTATAACTCATTTCCTTACGACCCACCGAGAGGCATGGGGACGGGCACGCCCCAGAGCACCGCGGTGTGGGAGCTGAGAGCCTGGCTCTGGTTTTCATCAGAACATGGGGCGGCGACGGCGGCGGCAGCGGCGTTTGCCTATCTGCTCCCTTCGGCCCAGCGGACTCTTCCAACCGGGCATTTCATCCAGAACTGCTTCCTTGTCTGTCCCCCGGGGTGGGAGGAAGCGAGGCTCACTCGGAAGGAGTGGCCCTTACCTTTCTTCTTCTTCTCCTCAACCTCGCCCTCACTGGCCCCCAGGAGGGTAAAGATGATGCCCGTCTGAGAGTTGATGCCAACAGCCGTCACCACCATCCGGCCAGAACCTTCCATGACATGGGTGCCTGAAGAGGGAGCAGAGACACTGGCTTTTGAGACCGGGCTTTTCATGACTTAGCATGAAAAACAGACACAGAAGACAAGGAAAAAAAGAAAGAAAAGAAAAGCCAGTTTCTCTTTTCACCTCCCCTGTGGACAAGGACACTGAATTGCTCCGCAGATACTAAGAAAATATAGTGGTGGATCAAGAGGTGGCTCCATTTCAAATAGACTAGGTGAGGGGGGGGGGGGGACAAGGGGGCAGGGTAAGGAAGCAAGTGTGTCTAACGGCTTTAGGAGGGGGGCTTCCCTCCCCCAGCGGAGGCATCTGAGGCCCCCACGGCAAGGGCTTCCCAGAAAGTCTGCCTTAAGACGCCTGCCATGCTGATGTCCACCCCACCAAGAGGCTTCTGTATGGGGCTGGGCTCCCGGGCAGGAGACGGGGTGGGGCCAGAGGAGAGGGC
Organism: Nesogale talazaci; assembly: GCA_004026705.1. Classification (NCBI taxonomy): domain Eukaryota; kingdom Metazoa; phylum Chordata; class Mammalia; order Afrosoricida; family Tenrecidae; genus Nesogale; species Nesogale talazaci. Next base: position 10,808 of record PVJH01030600.1, read on the forward strand.
AGGGTCTTGGCAGTCAGGGAGGAGGCAGAAGGAGGGCCTGGGGAGCCAGGGCTGTACCCGAGAGCAGCATGGGGTCTCTGTCCCAGGACTTTTTGACATGGTCCGACTCGCCAGTCAGAGAGCTCTCGTCAATCTTCAGGTCGTTCCCCTGGATCAGGATCCCGTCGGCGGGCAGCAGGTCACCTAGGGAGCGAGGGGAGGGGGCAGGGGTGGAAGGTAAGGCCTACACGGCCTGAGGGCCAGCTCAGGGGGACTTTGCCTCTTGACTTCAAATAACCATGAACTCCCCCAGCACTTTAGGGCACTATGAACGAACCATCTGGCCAACTCTTAGAAATTGCTTCCCTCGGCCTCCTCAAAGGCTACCCTCGAAGCTGACACCACCTGTTTCGGACCCTGGGCCCTTCAGGCGGGGGGTGGGGTGTGGGGTGTGTGTGTGTGGCAAATCCAGCTCGTGACCCTGGGGTCTGGTGCAGTGCTGTGCCAGGGGGTTCCTGCCAACCTTGCGGTTCCCCGGTGTGTCACCAGGGCTCTCACCATACTTGACTTGGGCGATGTCCCCCACCACGATCTCGGCCACGGGCAGCTGGATGAGCTGCCCGTTGCGGATGATGGAGAACTTCTGCTCCTGCTCGATGCGGCTCTGCAGCCCGCGGAACTGCTTCTCTTTGCTCCAGTCGTTGAAGGCGGTCACCAGCACCACGATGACCACCGAGAACAGGATGGCCGCCCCCTCGATCCAGCCGGCCTCCGACTCCCCTTCGTCCTCCGGGGATCCTGACATGAGGCCGCACTCTGTCCCCGGGGAAAGACAGAAGCTGAGGGTCAGTTGGGGACTGGTGGCCCTGGGAGCTGTACGGCCACCACGCCGAGAAGCCAAGCTAAAGATAACAAGACCTGCCCATGCCCACCACAGGCCTGCCCCTAGCAGTCCCACATGGCTGGGCGGCGCCCGCCGCTCCCCACGAGGGTGGGCGCTTTGAGTTTCGATGGTGGCAACCTGGTGACAGTCTGGACAAGGACCTGACGGGAAGAGCTGGGGAAAGGGTCTGGAATGCCCGTGGGTTGGAAGAAAGGCTGACGAGTTACATAGTTCTGAGTTGGTTTCCTTTGTCCAAACTGGGTGACGGGAGAAAAAGTTTCGAGCTGAACCACTTAGCCTCGCCGCCGACCACCCAAGGCTAAGTACTCCGGGGTGCCACTCACGTTCGTTGTCTCCGCCGGGGGGCCGGTAGAAGGACAGGGCCAGGGAGATGATGGCGGCGACCTCCAGGATGATGAGCGTGACATCCTGAAGGGCCTCCCACACTAATTCTAAGAAGGTCTTGGCCTCCTTGGGGGGAATGACGTTGTGTCCAAACACTTGCCTACGATGCTCCAGATCCGCAGGGTTCCCCGAGAGTCCTGAAAAGGTGGGGGTGGGGGTGGAGGAGAGAGAGGGGGGGTGGAAGGGGGAGGACGGGACACGGATGATCAGTGACACAGGAAGGCAGTAAAAGGGCTCGTGACACACAAAATGCGAAAGACAAGCTCCTTGGCAAGGACCTGTCATTTCCTTTGACCAGTCTGCCTAAGTCCAAAAGCCAGTGAAGGGGACCAGGCCTGAGGGGAGGAGGGGTGTTTGGTGTTAAAAATGGGCAGACTGGGATGAGCTGCTCACAGGACCATTGGCTGCTCTTAGTTAGTGCCAGGCTCCGCTGCTAGCCCGGGCCTGACATGCCATCTCATCCTCAGTAAGGTGTGCTGCAGGCTTTGGCTGTAAAAAACACAAATTTACAAGGCTTCTTTGGGATGCAAACAGGACTTTCCTCTCGTGGTAACAATGTATACGTTCTGGTGGCGACGGAAATGCAGGTCTCTTTCCACCCAGCGGCTCACACCTGCTAAGCTAGGAGGTCCTGCATAGGGAGAGCGGACAGTGTCCTGATTTCCCGAGCCAGGACAGTGTCCTGATTTCATGAGCCAGGAGCTTGAGTGAATGGCAGAGTACACACACACACACACACACACACACACACACACGAAAGCCAAAAATAGCTACTACTCTTCAGGTTGAAAAGAAAGTCCCTGCCACTTGGTGGTGACTCCTGAGTTGGCTCTGACTCAGCCAACAGAACTTACCCTACAGAACAGGGTAAAGCTGACCCCGCCTGTTTCCAAGACGCAACGCTTTGTGGAGCCGAGAGCCTCACCTTTCCCCCCTCAGAGCAACTGGTGGTTTTGAACCGCTGACCTTGCGGTAAGCGGCCCAATGAGGTACCCAAGACGCCACCAGGGTTTCTTTGAAAAGAGAATGAGAAGCATTAGGCCACAAAGCCTTCAGGCAGTACCCAGTACTTGATTATCAGCAACCTCCTCACTCACAGCATACCTGTACACACACACACACACACACACACACACACACACACGAACATTGTTGGCATCTTCCCAAAGGGAAAGCAGAATTGCTTCCAGGGCCTCATCTTTTGGCGAAGCCTCCACTGGGCTCCAGGGAAGTTAGACTTTAAGGGAAGGAGGGAATCCTCTAATGTGGCAATTCACGCCACTTGGGATTCATCAAGTTGTTTACACACTGCCGAAGATTAGTGCTGCTGTTGACGCTGGGAGCTGGGCTCTTTGATGGACTCCCCGCAGGCAGGATGGGGCAAGCTTTGTCCCCACCCCCACCCTCAAACAAGCCTGCCGCTGGGGAGGGGCAGAAGGAGAGGAAAGGGGCACCGAGCCCCACACAGCGTTCAAGGAGAAGCTGCTAACTGGACGCAGCTGGGAGAACAGGGTGCTTGAGGACTTTGGTGAACAGGAGTCGGAGTGAAGTGGTGCGAGTGCACTGGGGGGACAGCAGGGCAGGGGTGCATCTACTCAGCACCCATTCTCCATCTCTACTGCGCAGGCCCAGGAGGGCTCTTTTTAATAGCCCGGGGAGAGGAGAGTGCTGCCTTGACTTTGAGAAGGCATTCCAGACAGCAACAGGCTGGTGAGCATGGGCGAGTAGGCACCCATGAAGAGTATTGCTGGCAGGGCCTAAGGCCCTTCACTTCTCCACCCCCCAAAACAGCAGGAAGGTTTTTGAGGATCCACAGATGTTCAGGAGGCGTGCTATGGGCATCCTCTTGAAGGGAAAGGGCTGGGTGAACGGGCACCCACACTTGTGAGGAGTCCTGTTTGAGCGTCTTTATGACGGACCTCTTTCACTGCCTAGTGCATAGGAGAGAGCCACAGGAGTCCCTGGGTGGTGGGGCGAGCTGCGTCCGCCCCTGCCCCCGCCCCAGCACTGACCAGAGGCCCCAGAAATCTGGTTGGAAAGTCCAGAGCTTTGCAAGTCGTACAGAGCAGCCTGAGTCTACACACACAGGCTCATCCAGAGGCAGAACCGGCTGCAGAAGACCAGCCTCCGGGTGCCCCAGGGCACCCCCTGCCCAGTCACCCGCTCAGTGGCCCAGCTGAGAGTCACAGCAGGGCAGGGTTTGGCCAAAGCCCGAGAGACAAGTTGGGCTGCTTCCCAGAGGCTCCCTGCTCCATCCTCCTGAGAAGCCAGGTTCCCAGTAGGAAAGGCAAGCAAGGGCCTGGGAAAAGAGTGTTCCTGGGGCCCAGCCATCTGGACCTGCAGGTCGGCAGAGGCAGAGCTGCCAGGGGGCTGGGCCTGCCTGGTTCTCTCTCCTCAGGGAATCAAGCTGGGTTGGAAGGTCACATTTGCCTGCAACAAGTTTTTAAAAAAAGGCAACCCCCGCCCCCAACCCCCAGCACTGAGTGGACTCTGATTCTTTATAGGAGCACGTAGCTTCAGCTTTCTCCTCTGGAGCCACTGGTGGGTTTGAACTGCCCATCCTGTGGTTAACAGTCCAATGCTTACCTCACCGTGCCACCAGAACTCCTGAGTGACAGCATCATTCTCATAAGCTGTTAATTTCACCTGGGACATTCCTCAAGGAAGCAGGATTTACAAGGTAGAGAGAGGGGACGAGGACTTTGGGGGTCCCCATTGGGCCTTTGGCAAGGGCTGTTGCTGTTAGTAATGCTGGATCCATTCTGACTCACGGGGGGGACTCTGTGTGTGTGCGGGAGGACTCCATCAAACGGCTTTCCAGACAGAACACCCACCAACCCTATCTCCCACGGCACCTTTGGGTGGGTATGAACTGTTCAACTTCCGGTTAGCTGAGGGTTTAACCATTCTGATGGACAGCAATCAGATAGGAAAGAGTGGCCCTTAGGGTTTCCAAGGCTGGAAATGTTAGAGACACAGATGGCTCAAACTTCCCTCTGCAGAATGGTTGGTGGGCTTGAACCACAGACCTCTCGGCTCGCAGGCCCAGGCCAGGAGAGTTCCTTGAAGAGGGGTCAGCAGAGAATGATGAAAGCAGTAGATACTAGAGAGTGTAAGAAGGTGTAGGAAGCAGGGGGACTGTCCTCTCTGCTCTCCTATTGAAACTTAGTCATCGCCTTGACGCTTCTCGTATCTCCCACTCCCATTATTCAGGAAATCCTGTCGGCTCGTTCTTCCAAAGACATCCAGAATTTCATCGCGTCCATTGACTGCTACCATGCTGGCCTCTGCATCTCTCCCTTGGGTTAGTCCCCAAGTCTCCTTGCTGGCCTCGTTTCTGCCCTCACACTCTGTCTGTTCTCAACCCAGTTGGTAAAGTCTTAGGGCAAACAAAGGACTGACTATGTGCTGAACCCTCCCAGGGCGTCGACTTGGAGTGAAACAGAGAACTCAGCTCAGGAAAACGAATCTGTGCTGCAAATCTTCGTCCCATTCACAATATCCAGTTAAAAGACCCAGAGCAAACCTAAGTGGCCCGTCTGGCTGTGTGGGTGCCTTCCGGCTCTCTGTACTGAGAAGTCCCTCTCCCCTTGGGCCAGTCTCCCCTGTTTCCCCCTTGCTCCTGGCAGAGACCTAGTCAAGTCAGCCTTTCTACATTTTTGGACTGTCCTGGATGCCTGAGGTCCCTTTCCACCAGCTTGGGCTCCCTGAGAGGTGGTCACTGTACATCCACCATGCATGTTCCAGCACACCAGCACTGTTCTCTTGCTTTATGGGGTGTGTGCATGGGCGCGTGCACATGCAGGATGGGGATGGCGACGTCAGGTCTGTTGTCATCCACCCTATGGATTTGATCCTCAATAAAGGAGTCGCTTGGTCTCATGGGGACCTAACCAAAGGAAGCAAGGCGGGCCATGAGAAACCCAGGCCGGCAGGGAAGTCTCTGCGTTTGCGGCACTAGGACTGCTGCTTGTTTAACTCTTTAAAGCCCCTTTAAGTCACCCTCAGTCCAGAGGCCACCCCAGCAGCTAGCAGGCATCCCCATAGGGAGGGGCAGCTGGGGCTGTTAGCAGTGGCGGCCTTGGAGATCCTTCCTGGGACCTGTGTGGAATGGCACGGGGGTGTGGGAGTCCTGCCAATCCCCAATTCCAAGCTTTCCAGGATCATTCTTCCTTCCCCAGGTCTTCACAGCCCAGGACCCAGCAGCAGGCCCCGACCTTGGGGTTGCAGCTCGGATCCATGGCTGTGGTTATACGTCCCGCCGCCAGGTAGAAAGGCCCCTGCTGGCACCTCTTGGCAGCTGGGAGGGAGAAAGAGGTGGCAATCTGCGTTCATATACACTGCAGCCTTGGGGACCCCCCGGGGCAGTTCCACACTGTCCTGGGGGACCTCTGAGAGTCAGAATCCACACCCGTGACCCCCACAACTACGGCGGGGGGTGATGAAGAAAGACCTTGGCAGAGAGAGAATGCTGGCAGAGGAAAGGGTTTGTCTTGGGACGGCGAGGGGAAACTGGCTCCATGGACCTGGCCCTGAGCTCCCCATCGCACTTGGAAGTGCTTGTGGCCCTAAGATAAGGTGACTAGACATCCTGCTTTTTTAACAATTTGTCCCACAGAGGTTGAAAATTAAATACATGTATTACAATACTATTTTTTGCATTCAATGAACATTTTTGTTGTTCCATATAGAGCAAATTTTTAGTCAAGAACCCCTGCTCCCCCCGGTCAATGGTGTCCCGCTTAAAATCTGGCCACTTTACAAGAACCCCACTGAGCACCCGAGCTGGGCAGTCAGAGGGATCTGGGTGTGGAGTCCTTGGCCCGCCTGAGCTGGGAAGTCAGCAGGGCCCCTGCCCAGCCTGGCTGAGAGGCCGGAATAGGCAGGATGGAAACTCTGTGTTGGTCTGCCATGCAGGACCCACGGGCGGGTGGAGCACTGGGGCCAAGGACAGCAGGCAGAGGCACCCCGATCAGAATCACCACCCACCCCCAGCTCCAGAAAGGGCGGGGCTAGGTGGGACTTCAGGGGGGACTTCCCAGCTGTCTGGATTTTAATACCAGAGAGGCAGTGGGTCCTCTCCCAACCCACAGAGCGAGTACAATAGAGAACTTTCTCGGGGCCAGGTCTGCAGACTGTGCTGCGAGGTCCACGAGAAGACCTGGCACCAACATACCCACCCTTCAAGTCCTGCCCTAAGAACCCCGCTGATGTGGTGCAGGGGCAGGAGCAGTTTAATCAGTACTGAGCGGACAGGCTTTGGCTACTTCCTCACAAAGTCAGCCCGGCCCAAGGCGACTCCACCCACCCAGGAGCAGAGAGCAGCTCCCGGACTTCAGCCTCTCTCACACATTTTGTTATCTGCTGGGTGTCTACTCCCCCCAACCACCCCCCCCAATGAGCCATCTATCCAAGGTCACAGCGGCAAGGGTGACAGACAAAGGCCCTGCCTAAAGGCAGCTCCCTTTGTCAGGCCCCTGGATTTGTGCCTTTTTTGGGAAAACTCTCTGGGGAACGAGGTGGGGGTGGGGGGAGCAGGGGGAGCAAGCTCCGTCGAGTGCCCTCCCCAGCCCTCTGCTCAGCTGCCTGGCCTTCTCCTCGGGCCGCCTGTCTGCGTCTGCTTCCCTCCGATGTCACCCTCCCCAGTGCTCACACCTTAGGTCTAAATAAAGAGTGAGAGCTCTGCTTCCCAGGGTAGACGGAATAGCTGCCTCAGCCCAGGGGGGAATGACGTCGTTCTTCCCAGGCCCGCCTGATGGGGACAGGCAGGGCCATCACGACAAGGTGGAAAACAAAGCCAATGACCAGAAAAAAAAATGCCCCACACGTGTACAGGTTTCTGATGAGCCGCTCAAGGCAGGCAGCCCCGGGCCTGGGGAGCCGGCAGGCTGGCTCGCAGCTGGGGCATCACGTCGCCATCCTCTTCCTGATCACAGCTCCGTCTCTGCCCACCGCCTGGCAGCAGCAGAAGCGGGGCTTGGGGGAAGGAGGGGCTGCAGAGAGCAGAATTTTCCCGACTTGGGGCTGGGACAAGAGGGCCCACAGCTGTCAGGAGCTGTGGGCCTCATTCAACCTTAGACCGTAAGTAACTCAAACCAGCCAGGGAACTCCCAGGATGCACCGTGGAATTCCCTCATGGGGAGGGTGCTTTCACGCCTGAGTTCTTCCCCATCATCTGCCCTTCTGGCACCAGGGCTGCTCCCCTCCCAGTTTTAGGAAAATCTCTCTCCCGCTGGGGAGCGTTTCTTGGACGGCGCTGCAGGCCGGCTGGGCCTGCCTTGACGACTCCTTCCTAGCTGGGAGTCAGCTGATCTGTGCCTGCCTCGCTCCGCCCGGCGCCTCTCTCCGTCACATCTTGAACTGGCGCTGACCTATCTGCCCACAGTGTGGTGGGTAGAGTTAACCACCAGGTCACGCCTGCCTGTTCCTTGCCTAAAGTGGGCTGTGGGGCACGGAGGTTCGGGAGTGATATTCGGGATCACTCGGTGACATTGGGGCGAGAGGTCAAGGAAGAGGCTTTAGGAGAGAGCTAGCTGGGCTAGGCTTCCCATCCTTAAATGGATGAGCTCTTAAACACAAATATTTCAAAGCAGACGAGAAGCCCGAAAACCAGAGAGAACAGTCCGAGTGCCTTTTCCTTCTGCTTCCTCTCACATGTTTCTTCTACACGATCGCCTCACCCCGTGCTGGCACCATGGTCAAGTGCCCTGCTGCTAACCAAAAGTTAGCCTCTTCGAGCGGCTCCATGGGCAAAAAGACGTGGCCATCTGTGCGAGTAGTAATTACAGTCCAGGAAGCCCCACGAGGCAGTTTGACACTGCCAGAGATGACCGCTGTGAGTTCGAGGCCACCTACTAACAATTCTACACATGCCCACCCCAAGGGCAGCGGCTCTTGAGGTACCAGTGTTCGAATGACTAACAGTCAGTGGGGCTGAACCCCTGACCTTGTGGTTAGCAGTCTAGCACCTGCTCTATAGCCCCCATCAAGATGTGCAAGGAGACATTTATTGGGGATATTACAGGTAAGGGTACTTGAGATTTCTATCCCCCACACCAAGGAAGAGTCCACTCCCAGGAGGTACCAGCCTGTGCCCAAGTGGCCAATTACAGAACCTGCCACTTCACCTCAGAAGGCACGGTGACAAGCTAATGAACTGAGATTGTAATTTGGGTGGCTGGTCTTAAAAGAGAATCTTTGACAATTGGCATTACTCCCCAAAGACTCTCAGCTCCCCAAGCCCAAGTAGCTATCCAGTAGTGATAGAATGTGATGGAGCTTTGATCTGACACCAGGGACATTCAGCCAAGGGCAACAACAATACGGAGGGTGACCAAGCCAGGACTTCTTCACTATCAGATGAGCCAGGAGTGGGCTCTCCCTCCTCTGCAATCTTTCTAGCTTCACCACCCTATTCTTCCCATGGGTAGGAGAGCTGTCTGGAGGAGAGCACGTGCTTTCGTGGTCACCCCTTGTGTGTCCCTCTCCAAACCCTCACGCCATCACATCCACTCTGGGTCAGCATGACCCTCTAGAACCACCCCTGCGGCTTCCTGAGACTGTCACTTGTCACAGGAGTAGAAAATCTTGTCTTTCTCCTAAGGAGTGGCTGTTGGTTTCACAGGGCAGGCCATGTGTAATCACTACGACAGCACCACTGTAGCCGCAGTGTCTCCCTCGTGCCCCTCAAACGAAACTCCACTTCCACCGAGTTGATTCTGACCCACAGCAGGCCGAAGGCAGCAGCAGAACGGTCCTTGTGGGTTTCTGAGGCTGTCAGTCTTCACGGGAGGAGAGAGCCTCCTCATGGAGTGGCTGGTGGGCTCCAACCCGTGACCTGGTGGTCAGTCGCTCAAGGCGTAGCCCACGCTGGGGGCACGGTTCCTAGCAGGCATTAAATTACTGTTGAATGTTGTGGAAAAGGAATCCCATCTCTGCAGGCAAGAGAGGGCAGACGGGTACAGAAACAACAGCAGGCAAACCCCGGGGCCCTTGAGCCAAGGCGCACAGAGCAGAAGGGCCCGGTGGGGTTCTCTCGGCTGCAGGCTCTACAGAGCAGGTTAGCCAGGCCTTTTCTCTTCTGTGCAGCTGCTAGGTGGATTTGAACTGCCAACCCTGAGATGAGCAGCCGAGAGAGAGCAAACCACTTGGGGCCCGATGAAGTACAAAGGCCCACCAACGTTCCTCCAGACCCAAGCTCAAGAGAGAGTCTGCGAGAAAATTGCGCATTCACGTGTGCTGTTGTTGGAAGAGGTCCCTTCTGACCCGGACTTATTTCTCCCCACGTGCTGCCCTGGCTCCCTTCCACAAAACCTCCTGCTCCCTGCTGACAGGACAGTGAACTTGCCGAGGACCACGGTGGGGGCGGAGGGGCACGCACACCCTAGAGAAGAGGCTGACTCCCACACAGAAAGGGACCGAGATGGAGAAAAAGCCCTCTTCTCTTTCCTTCTTAGCCACACGGCGTTCTCCTTTGAGAGCCGCCCACGCCTTCCCCAACTCACGGAGCTCCAGCTCGCTCAGCTCTGGAGAAGGCAGAAGAAGGTGGTCTTCGAGCTCACATCCCCCCTGACTTGGGGGAGCAGAAGACTGGTTGGGCAGGAGCTTGGGGGAGGGGGAAAGAAGAGGTGACGCAAGGAAGGGGTGGAGATGGGGGGCAGAGGAAGCAGACCACTGCGAGGGCCTCTGTGGGTAGGAAGTATTCAGGCGCCCCTTCCCGATGCCCCCAAAGCAACAGCTTATTCAGAGACGGGCCTCTACCCTCTGCTCTCGGCTTTGGCTTATAATCCAGAAAAACAAAACACCGGACCTCACAACCATGTAAATATGTGTCCTCTGTCAAGTCTCCCCCCGCCCCCTCCATGGCCAACTTCCTGTTTCGCTCCCTGGTCTTGGACTTTCACTCACACGCACAGCCTCGTTTCTGGGTGTTGATGAGTACGGAGTTAAGAAGATCTCCGTGACTTCTTACATTTGAACAGCTTACAGTCACTGGGTCAACGCCTTTTATTATAAGCCGCCAGCATGCATTCACAGAATGCAAGCCAATATTGACATTATTCATCGCGAGACAAAATTAGATGTGTTGTCAGGCGTTCCTGACAACGGAAATGTCAAAGAGGACACTTTCAACTGCTCCGTGCCACTTAGCTTCTCTGTTTCTGCTCTAACTAATGGTGGGACATTAATGGACTGTGAGTCAGAAAACCCGAAATACCGCACCATACGCTCCCTGGTGGTAAGACCACTGGCCATTACCTAGTGCCTTTCAGAGAGAGACCGGGAGAAAAACACGACACTGCAGCTAAGTTCTGCTGCTCTTAGAACGCCATACATGTAGAATACAGAAACCCCATTAGGGTGCGGAACAGGGGCCTAACGCTTCCACCAGGCCCCTTGGAGCAGCGAGGCATAGATAAATAAATAGAAAAGGTAAACCTGTCCGTCTATATGAAGGATGCTTATTAATCAACAGGAAGCAGAAGGGGAAGGTTCTACTTTGGGACTTCAAACTGCAACAGGAAGAAATATGTGCATACGTAGGAGTCAGTCTTGCCAGTATCAATTCACCTTGGTTTCCAACCAGCAGGATTCAACAGCAGGTTTGTTTCTTTATTCTTATTGCCAGTCGGCAGGGACTCCCGCAGGTGACACGACTATGCTAGGTTGTCAGGTCCCACAGTGTGACTTCTGTGAACAGATTGGCTTTTTATAGCATCAGCTCATTGGGACCTGGATAGTGATGCTCCCTTACCCCCCCCCCACCCCCCACCCCATTTAGCCTGCCCAACTAAACAGCTCAGCATTGCCCTTGACTGGGAAGAGACACCTGTGTCTGAGCTGTCTGATGCCTCTTTTCCCTATGCCCATTGTTGCTAAGCAAAACAAGTGCACAGCCAAAGCACAGGACTCCATAGGACAGAGCAGAACCACGCCGCGGGGTTCCGAAATGGTAATTCTTTCTGAGAACAGCCAGCCTCGCCTTTCTCCCCGAGAGTGGCTGGTGGTTTGAACCGTGGGCCTTGTGGTTAGTCGTCCAATGTTTAACCCACTGTGACACCAGGACTTCTTGTTGTCCATGGGGTCTGAGTATGCTTAACGGGACATTTGCTTTCTGACACCCCAGCTCCACGGTCAATCCTGTGAAAGTCTTACCACAGTGCATATTTGTCACTGAAGGAAGCAGAGTCGTCACGGACAGTTGTGCCAGCAGTAAGGGGACAGGGTAGAGTCATAGCCAAAGTCCGTAGCGACAGAAACACCTGCCGTGGGAAGGAGTGGCCTTCAGTTGCAGCTGTGAGATTGGTCTGGGAAAGAATCTAGGGGTATTAACTCGGTCTCCGATGGTTGCCAGCCAAAGGAACCTGCTTGCACAGTAAGTTACGCGCGGGTGCTGCCGACTGCATGATTTCATCTGAAGGAGGAAGATGGGGCTGTCTGCCCCTGGGACGATTCACAGCCTCGGAAACCCACGGGGAGCTTCTGCCCTGTCCTAGAGGGAGACGAGCCGTGGGACTTGATAGCAATGGAGAGGAGGTGGGCCGAGAAATAGAAAGTAAATTAGCCTTCAAGACTGTCAGCTCTCTGGGGGTCAGAAAGCACGCAGCAGCAACTAATGAAAAAGATGTGGAAAAAACTGGGGAGAATATATATATATATTTTTTGTTTTTGGGGGAGGGCATCACTGCTCTCCGGTGGTAAGTAGGAGGCCCAGCCCCACTGCTAGAATTGAACCTCCATCCCAGTGGGCCGCAGTCCTGCACACAACCACTACGCCACCGGGGCTCAGCCCGGGGAGAATATTTTTAAGAGTTCCCCAGACTCCAGCTTATTTGGACGAGAGAGAGAGGGGAGGAGAAGAGAAGAGACCCCTGAACAAAAGCTCAAGGACAACACAGGCAGATGAGATGCAATCGCTAGCTTCAATCCTGATCAGTTTCTAATGCACACATTAGCTCCGTAAAAACAAAAGAGGACTCCAGCAAAACCAGGGGCTGTGGAATGGATCCCAACCCGTGGCGCTCTTGCGTAGCCAGTCACGCTGCGCTCCATGGGGTTTTCAGTGGCTGCAGTCTTTCACTTGAAGATGGTCAGACTCATCTGCAGGGCTTCCAACCAGCCTTCTGGATAAAGAGCGAAGTACTTCATCCAGAACCCCAGTGTAGAAATAAACCCACTGCGCCATTGAGTCATACAGACACCCTCCCACTCCCCGTAGGGTTTCTGAGGCTGTACATCTTTAAAGGAGCAGATAGCCTCATCCTTCTCCCACAAAGTGGCGAGTGGATTTAAACCGCATACCTTGTAGTTAGCAGTCCAAAGCCTACTTACCAGCACCACCGGGGCCTTTCTTTAGGGCACAATTGCTAAGGGCATGGCAGGAGAAAGAGGTGGTGAGAAGTCGGCAGTGCTTAAAGGGCAGCCATTAAATCAGAAGGCAAAGACTGGGTCTCTTGTAAGGGACATGAAAGTAACATGCCATCTTAACTAGATCTCTTTTGTCGATCAAGAGGTGAGGTGTGAACGGACAGTGGCTGCAGTTACACCTGCAAGAATCTTTCCAGACATAACTTTCACTGCACCATGAGCACGCATATTCTGGCAAAGGTCTTCAGACATATGGGTGCTATTTTAATCTACAAAAACCAATTTACTGCACACCCATTATGTGTCTGGGTAAAGTGTACACATGGTGCTGTTTAATCCTCGTAATTCCAAGGGATTTGGCGCTCATTGCTAACTGTAAGGTTGGTAGTTGCTCAGAAAGGGGGGGGGTATGCACACCCCCTCGCCCAGTTCCTACACGAGTCAGAATCAACTCAATGGCAGAGGGTCTAGTCCTTCAAAGAGCACACACTAGGAAACTCTGTGGGGGCAGCCTGTCCTACAAGGTCACCGTGGGTTGGAGTTGACTTGATGGCCGTGGGTTGGGTTTGGGTAACTCCAGGGCCTACAAAGGAGCTCTGATGGGTAAAGGCTGCCTGTTCAAATCCACCGGTCATTGTCCCAGAGAAAGACCAGGAAATCCATGAAGATTTCCAGCATTACAAGACCCACAAGGCAACACTACTCTGTCCAATAGGTTACTATGTGTGGAAATAGGTTCAACCAGAATGGGTCTGAGTTAGGTGTTATCAACCTCATTTTTAAAGGAAACGGGGGCTGAGAGGTTAAGAGAACGGTTCTATATTTTCCAGCTACTAATTGGCAGAGTCAGTATTTGAATTTGAAACGTATTAAATAGGAATCTGCATTCTAGAGTAATAAGAACATTTAGGGCTGACTTCGTTAACTTGCGAATTAAAAGATGCATTTGCTACATATGGTTCTTCATGTGCAAATCTCTGTCTGTTTTTAATCCTCAAGAGGCAGGATTCAAGTTCACGAACACCTATAAGGCAGCATCAGCGAGTGGGTGAAGCCTGGAGCTGCTAACCCAAAGGAATTGGCGGAAAACGAAGAAACTGTCTGCTCCTGCAAAGATTTACAATCTTAGGCATCTCAAGGAGGAGTTGTGCTCTGTCCCACAGCCTTGCTAGGCGTTGGAATTTAC
>PVJH01030601.1:0-24725 GCA_004026705.1 Nesogale talazaci
ACTGAAATTCTACGATTGTGCCTAATTGTAGAGAAGCTAAAGTGGATGGAAGGAACAATGAAAGCAGAGAAGTGACTAGAAAATTTTCAAAAGAGCTCAAGAAGAAAAAGCCAAATATAATGAAGTATTCAGGGCCCTAGAATTAGAAAACACAAGAGAAGAACATACTCAGAATATCTGAAACTGAAAGAACTCATGGTGAAAAATCAAGCCTCAAGTTGCACTGTGGAAAGATTTTATGGGTAAGATAATATTGAATGATTGTCAAGAGAAATGTCAAGAGAAAATGAGATGTCAAGAGAAAATGAAAAGAATAGAGTCACTGTACCAAAAAATAATTAGTCAGCATCCCACTGTTTTAGGAGGCAGCATGTGAGCAAGAACCAAAGATGCTAAAGAAGACATTTAAGCTGCACTGAAGCTTTGGTGAGAACAAGGCTCTAGGAATGTATGGAGTACCTTTGAAATTTTTCAGCAAGTTGAAGCACTGGAAACATTTGCTCATCTATGCCAGGAAGTTTGGAAGGTATCTTCTTGTCCAGCTAACTCCAAGAGATCCATATTTGTGCTCATTCCAAATAAAGGTGACACATGTCACTAAAATTTTGCTTAAGATCTTCCAACAACAACAGTTCTAGCAGCATATTGACAGTGAGGTGCTAGAGGTCCAGGTCTGACTCAGAAGAGAATGTAGAACAAGAGATATTATTGTTGATATCAGGCTGACTTTAGTTCAAAGCAGAGACTATCAGAAAGATGTTTACTTACGTTTTATCAATGCCAAGACATTAGACTATGTGAATCATAGCATATTCTGGGTACTCTTGAGAAGAATCAGAATTCCCAAACTCTTTTTGAACCGCCAGAAAATTTGCACATGGGCCAAGAGGCAGGTGTATGTGGTTTTGTTCAAAATCTGAGAGGTGTGTGATAGGACTGTATTCTCTTATCATATGTATTCAATCTATATGTTGAGCAATTAATTAGAGAAACTGGATTATATGAAGAAGAATGCGTAATTCAATTGGAGGAACACTTATTAGCAGTCTGCAATTCAGTGTTAAAGAAGATTCAAGTCCTAAACACTAACATTATGCTAAATAGAGAAAAGGTTGAAGTTGTTAAGAATTTTGTTTTACTTGGATCTACAATCACCCAATCTTGGAAGCAGAATTCAGGATCAAAAGAACTGTTGCTTTAGGTAAATATGTTGCACAAGGCCTCTTTGAATGATTGAAAAGCAAGGAAGTCACTTTGAGGACTAAAGATCTGCTTGACCCAAGCCATGGTATTTTCAATTGTCTTGTTTACATGGGAAAGTTGAACATGGAATAAGGAAGAATGAAGAAAAATTAAGGAATTTGAATTGGGGGGGCTAGAGAAGAATATTAAAAGTACCATGGACTGCTAAAAGGACAAACATACCTGTTTTGGAAAGAACTATGTCTCGCATTCTCCTTAGGGGCAAGGATGGCAGGCCTTCATCTTACATGCTTTCTTCATATTGTCAGGAGAGACCAGCTCTGGGGAAGGACATAATGGTAGACAGAGTAGAGGGACAGAGAAGAGTAGGGAGCCCAGCCTTGCTCCTGGAGAGCTGCTGCTGGATTTGAACCATCAGCCGTGTGGGCCGCAGTCCCGCACACAGCCACTGCACCACCACCAGCATCAGTTAAAGGCGGGGGTGGGAGGAGGGCTGCTCTCAAGGTGATGGATTGATACTGCGACTGCCATAGTGAGCTCAAGCTTTGGAACAACTGTGAGACTTGAGCAATGCTTCTTCCCACTGTGCATATGGTAGCTGTGGATTGGAGTCTGCTTGAGGCCATCTAACAATAAATGCAATCAAATTTCTAACCCCAGTTGTTTGAAATAGCGCCACATTGCTTTCAGGAGTGATTTTTCATAATTTACTGCCCCACCTGAAATCTGCGAGAGTCCCAATATCTCTGCAATCTCTCCAGCATTATTGTTGATGTTTTGTTTTTTAATGGCTGGGGTTTTGTTTTTCCAATGGTAGCTCATCATGTCTTTCTACTGAAGAACCTTTGAGTGAAGCTAAACTTCCAACCTTGTCCATTAGAAGCAGAATGTATTAATCATTTCTAAATTTAGGAACTCTCTTTGGCATATTAAGGGTGCTGAATAAATGTTAGTTGAGCCTATAGCTCAAATCCTAAACATCTGTTTACTAATTGGTATGTGTTAGGGACAGTAATATCCTCAAATATAAACTATAAATCATTATGCAATTTGATATCTTTCTAGTTTGTCTTTACTTCACTTTTTATGTTAAGGCAACCTTGTCTCCTGCAACACTATTCCAATCTTTTTTATTCTTTTCTTTGGCCAACAGAGTCTCATCAACCTTCTTGCTTGCTCTTCTGCATTGCTGTGAGTTCTGGTCCATGTCTGATGTAAAGGGAGCATAATGTTTGCAGATAGCTCAGTTTATTTTGAATTCTGTGTACTATTTATTAATAGAACAAATTTTGACAAAAAGACACAATTACTAACAACCATACTGTTTTTAAAAGGTGTTTGAAATACTTTTCATAAAAATCACCTTATTTTACCCAGCAGCCTCTTTGGTGTATATAGGCATTTTCTTTAGAAAAACTTTTTAAAAACTGTTAAGCAACTTTAAAAACTGAGTATTTCTGAAAATAAAACAAATTTTTTATCATTCAACATAGCGACTTGTGGCATTAGAAAAATGGAATGAGGGGTTAAATTATTTTTAAGCGACTAGATAAATAGGAAAACAAATCTCTCCCCCTTTTTTCTTCTCTTTCTATGACAGTTGCAAATTACCTCACAGCTAAAGTCTTGAATGGTATGTTCTGTTTATAGATGGTATCCACACAGCATTATAACATTGACTATGGGATATGAAAGCAAACTTTTTTTTTTAACAACAAGAATAATTACCTCATAGAGTTACTTCAAGAGATATAAAGGTAAAGGAGCCAAATGGTACTGAATTCTCAGATTGCAAACCCAGCACACATGCGTCCCCTGGATTTAATGGGAAGCCTGCTAACAGAGCCAGGATAAATAACCAAAGGACTGAGCCCTGGGGGGTTAATTAGGGAATGCCAGTAGACACTGTGCTTTCCAAACTCTGGTTAATGATGCACCCTCTGTTGTGTTATGGTACTTCCTCAAATTAATAAACATCTAAGGCTACAAATTTAAAACAAACAAGAGAAGTAAAAGCTTTTCTAATATTTCCAGATATGAAGTTGCCTTTTAATTGCATCATCTTGCCATCATACTAAGTGAAAAATTTCCCACGTAAAACAGCTTTGTGGATTAATATATAGTTAGATTAATGTGTTTTTAGACATTGGAGAACATGTAATTACATACTTCAAATAATGAGGAATTGTGTATTCCCCCACTTCCGTCCCCACAATCCTTGAGGATCATGCCTCCTTCTACTGAGTTTTGGTTCAGAAGTTCTGAAAATCTCTCGTAAAGTGACACAACTAAGTCTGAACTTGCACGAGCAGTTCTACTGGGCTCATTTATCATTTACTCTCTTTGACACTTAACTTCAGCCTTCTCTGATTCAAAAGTAATTTCCATTCAATGGTAAACTTGAACACCATTAAGATATTCAAATTAGAGGAAAAGGGCATTTTTTTCTCTTTGAAGACAAGTTCTCCTCTGATATGAAGGGAAGACTTTTACATTTTAAAATGAAACCTAATAACGCTGAAACTTCTCTGAATTTCTGCTTAGGCATGGTTTCTCATGCAAAGGAATTCAAGAAAGCAATCAGTGCTCTCCATGCTATCATTGTGTGACTTTACTCATCAGTTGATGTTTTTCACCTTGATGCTGCACTACTCATATGTAAGTGTGCTGGAGTTCATGATTTCTGTGTGTATATACATACACATGTATGTATATATACACATATATCCAGTAATTTCAGTCATCAATTACTGATGTATCAGTGTGTGTTAAATATAGTTAAGAACTTTCTTCTTTCTGGGGTGAATTTATAAGCTATCATTGGGATATTTGATTTATGATTGGCTTTTGTCATCACACTTCTTATGGAAAATCTTTGTTCAATCTTTGTTCATTCACAAAATCGGCTAACCCTTCCCTATACCCCAGCTATGTAGGCAGGGTCGGGCGTCCCCTGAGCAAAGACTTTGAAGTTCATTGTCATGCAATTGACTTTTTAGGGGAGGCAACATTTAAGGGTTTTGCCTCCTTTCTAGATGCAAATGAAAAGGAGACATGTGATAGTTTTGAGCTTTACTAAGCTGAACCATTGTTCTTTGTACCCTTTGGCTGTTGTTGACTCAGTGTGTGTGTGATCCATGGGACCAGCAAATCCGCAATGTGGTCCATCGTCTAGAAGTCTGTTAAAAATGCAGAATCTTAGATTTAACCCCAGACCAATGGCATCAGAATCCATATAATATTGCTATCTCCACATGATACCTGCACATAGGAAAATGTGAGGAGTACCAGCTTAAGGTATGTCCCCGTCCCCTGCCCGTCCAACCCCATTGCCATCAAGTTGACTTCTACACAGAAAAACCCTATGGCATGGACTTTACTAACTTATTGTCTTAATGATTTGGTTACCTAGCTAATATTTTTCAAGTATGTACTCAATTAGGGAATACACATTATAGTGTATTCACATTGTCAGTTTACTGTCAATAATGCATTTTTCAATATTATTCCTTTGAGTGGGGCTCAAGCGATGCGAAAATTATCCAAAGAGCTTATTAAAAATGCAGAATCCGACTGAGCCCCAGTGGCATAGTGGTTGAGTGCGGGACTGCGGCTCACAGGCTTGGCGCTTCAAATCGAGCAGCAGCTCTCCAAGAGCAAGGCTGGGCCTCCCACTCTCACCAGAGGGCAGTGATGCCCCACCTCCCCAAATGCAGAATCCTAGATGCCATCTTATTTATAAACCTTCTAATTACAAGTTTCCCAGGTGATTCTTGTGCACATTAAAGATAGAAAATTGTTATTTCAGATTAGTTCCCTCTAAGGGTGCAATTTCAGAAAAAGTGTTTTTTAAAAAAAATATTTTGTTAATGTGCTCAGTGTCATATATTGGGGTGATTTTAATGTAAACCAAGGTTTCTTAGCATCAGCCCTAATGATCTTTTGGACAAGATTGTTTGCATCCTGGATTCTTTGTTGTGTGTGTGTGTGGGGGGGGGGAGTGGGAGGTGCTGTCTTGTCTATAGAATCTGATGTACTTTATCTTATACACTCTTATAAATATACACTCTTTTATTTAAGATATAGTCCAAGTTAATGTGGAAATAAGGATACAAAGAAATGTTAGGTACAAGAACACTTTTTCCATTTTTGAGAAGCTCCCAAAATGAAGATGGACATTAATATTTGGAGTCTTGAGACTTTTAGAGCTTCTTCCAAGAGGACAAAGGTACAGGTACTTATCTGCCTTTGTCGATGCTCAGAGGACAGGGATAGTACTGAAAAATACACAGGCATCCAGGCCCTCATCAAGTAGTTGAGGAAGTCTTGAAGGGAGACCCAAAATATTTCAGCATCAATGGAAAATTGTATTCTTAGCCTATAAAGTTGGATTCCTGGTATAATTTTGATTTTGTTCGGTCACCACACTCACTGTGTAAATTACTTCCCTGTGTATTTCTTTGTAGAATGACAGAAGCATTTATTGACTGCCAGTGTTGAACAAATAATTTATAATTATGATACATATACTATTCTGTTTTATCAATGCTGTAGTAAATCAGAATACTTATTTTGTGTTTTGCTTATTGAATCAACTTGCTATGAGCTTGAACATTTTGCATGTTTAGGCAAATAACCTTTAGTTATTTTTAGTTATTTTTCAATAAACTTTTTTTTTTTAATTTTTTTTTAAGGCATCACTGCCCTGGTGGTGGGAGTAGGAGGCCCAACCTTTGCTCCTGGGAGCCGGAATTGAACCTCCATCCCAGTGGGCCACAGTCCCGCGCACAACCACTACGCCACCGGGGCTCAGCCCTCAATAAACTTTTATCAGAAGAAATGTTGGGATTTAATATGAAATATGTTATGGGTTAAATAATATACACACACACACACACACACACACATATATATATACTGTTGAGAAGCTGAGGTAACATTGCATGAGATGACTTGGATTTAATGATTATCTCTTATATGTACTAGTTGTCAGAACATATTCCCAGGCATGGAGAATCTCAGATCCTCAGTTTTTTCATCTATTAATTGGGAGAATTTATCTTCTGAAGTTGTAGGGGATTAAATAAGGTTAATGATGTGAAGAAAATGAAAGCTAGTGGAAAAGTGAATTCTTCATAAATGTTCGTTACTAAATTTAAGAGTTTCTGAATATCTATTGTTGCCAGTGTGTCATTAAATTCATGCAACATTGTTATAGAATAAAATATTACCCAATTAGTATATTAGACACTTTGGACAGCATTGCTATTGGAGTTTGTATGATGGCATTTCCTTATGTTTGAATTCATTTGTAATGAGCTTTTAAACTAATTCAGAAAAAAACCTACCTTGTGTTATTCCAGAACCAAACCACTTCATGCCAAATTGCTTTCTGCTCTGAATAATATCCTAACCAGTGCTTGGATATAGCATATACATAATTCTTTGTTTCGCAAATTATATGACAGGGCTTTAAAGATAATGATAGGAACTCATATTATTTTCCTGGAAATTAATCTCAATTTAAAACACTTGATAAGTACGTGTGCATGCAGTCGTTTATTAGTATTAGGGGAAAATGTCTGCCTAGAATTAAACAATTCATTTTAAACCAAGTAACTTCAGGTGTCTTATGTGCAGCAGCAATTCATTATCATATTTTCATTAGAGGAATGCAAATTATTTAAAGAAATAATTTCTGTCTTGAAAATGAATCCTTTTGAACTGACATGTGATGAGCAATTTAAACATATTTGATTGGTGAGAAGTCTTCTTGCCTCTCCTTTAAGCTCAAGGTCAGGTATTTATGGTTGTTGCTAGTGTCCTCCAGTCCATTCTGACTCATGATGATGCCATGACAACAGAAGGAAACGCTGCGCAGGGCTTCGCCATCCTCAGTCATTGCTGTGGTGGAGCCCAGTGTCGTAGCCACTGTGAGTCCACCTCTTTTCGGATCCTTATCTTTTCACTCGCTCTCTGCTTTACTAAACAATGTCATTTTGCAGCAGTACACCTCTCCTGATAGCATAGTCCATGACTTTGAGGGGAAACTTCGCCATCAGCATTTTGGAGGAACATTTGATACATTTCTTCAAAGGCAGATCTGTTTGTTCTTCTGGCCGTCTGTGATGTACTTAGTATTCTTTGGCAGCACCATGATGAGACACCAGCCAAGAATGTAGATGACACATTGACACATTGGCCACAATATGTGCACTTCTTTAAAGTATTGTAAAGTAAATGTAACACTCTGCAGACAAAGAAGGTGAGTGAGGCTCAGCCGTGGTTGTGTAAAATGCCCCGTGCACCGGAAAGCTGCACAAGCAATAAGGAGGACCAAAGAGACGGGGTATATTGGGATCAACACACCGTTGATGAAGGTCCTATAGAAAGAAAAGTTTATGAATACCATCTAACTTGCTTCCATTAAAAGTGTTGGAGTCAATTAGCAGATGTTTGCTTGGAATAAAACACAACCACATAAATTTTTTTTTTTTAAAAAGACACAACTGCTACCATTCCCAGTAAAATTCACTTCATCTGCAACACATTGTGGACAGATCCTTTATCCGGTCTTTAATGTGTTTATCCGGTCTTTAATGTGTTAACTTGCAGATGGGTTTTGGATCTCCACTACTTCCCCACCCCTTCACATTGATTTGGTTGCTTGATTTTTAACTTCTTGATTTTAAAATATCCGGTCTTTAATTTGTTGAGCATGCTTAAAAAGAACTAGCTTCAACATAAAACAGCATTATCATGCACTTCAGGCCATCTTAGTAAAGGCTTGGAGGGAAAAGATTGAGCAAGATCAATTAGTAAAACATTATAGTCAGCAATACCATTGCACAAATCAGCAAACCCCATGTAGATTCACTGCTCTAGCGATTGTAGTTGAGGACTTGTGCAAATATGTGATGCTGTGAGGAAACATGGAATGACTTGGTTTAGCAATGGACTTTAAAGTAAGCCTATTATTTTGGAAGGAAGCCATGACCCAACAGTAAAGTTTTAGGAGCCCCCAGAAACTCTTGCTTGTGGAGAACATCTCCAGTGTTTCCCAAGGTGGGTGATCGCACCCTGGGGATCCTGGAAAGATGAATGAACCTCAGCGCTCTCAAGTCCCTTCTGACTCACAGAGATGACTGCACTAAGGAGACCTGCCCACGGGCTTTCTGAAACTGTCACTCTTCAGAGCAGGGCTACGTTTTGCTTCCTCCCGAGGAGCAGCTTACGGCTTTGAACTGCTAATCCCAGCAGCCCAGCTCATAGCTACTGCTTACCAGGGCTCCTTCCCGCAGAGCTGGGCAAGCAGACAGCAACATTTTATCCTAGATGATGGGCTATCATACAAGACTTTTTAATTACTAGGGATATGCTGGGTAATTTTTGTCCTTCCTGAAAAGGGAGTGGTAGACCAAAAACTTAGGGAACCAGTGACCTAGATACAAATTCAATGGATATTGCAAAGAGGAAATGGGAGATTAAGTGCTGGAGGACATAACTAGCTTTCTCAAATGACTGTTCCAGAGCAAAATGAAAGCCAGGTATTTGGACATTAGAAGCAGGTAGAACATTCTGTATTGCTTTGAATGACTTTAAGGTCCTCTGGTGGCAGTTTGGGTTAAGCACTGGGACACTAACTTCAAGGTGGCAGTTCAAACCCAGCAAGTTCTCCAATGGAGATAGCTGTTCCTATAAAGGATGACAGTCTTGGGAATGCTCTGGGGTGTTTCCATTTTGTTCTACAGAATCACTTTGAGTCAAAGTCAACTTGATGACAGTGTTTGTTGTTTGTTTTCATAAATGTGAACCAATGGTGAAGGGTTAAGGTTAATGTGGTTCTAAATCACCACTTTCATTCATGTGATAATATATAAACTAATCCCTGACCACTTAGTATTACATAGGGAAAATTAACTTTAAATTAGACAACATATTTTATTCTATTTTTCCTTAGATAATTTTTCTATAATGTGAAGAATATATTTCCAAGTGCATAGTTTTAAATTGTTCATCTCCTTAAGTAAGAATGTGATGGTAAAGGACTGATACTAAAATGGCAGAAATGTATGTCTACTTAGACTGTTTTGTGTGTGAGGTCATACTTCTTAATCAACATTAAACATTGATTAAGACCACAAAATTTAGCAAAATAATTGTAATCAGTGATTTATGTATACACTAGCAATTGGGGTTTGGAGTGACTTCATATTTTTCATAAGCACTTATATAATGTTTAGATTAACCTAATAATTCAAGCTGGATATTATGGCTGAAAAAAGTCAATATATATTTGTTATTCCTGACAAAATAAATGTACATTTGGCTAAATTAATTTTTAATATTTAGCAATAATGAGCTGTCTTCTTAAAAAAAATGCTACTCGTCTTAATGAACTTTCAAATCCAATAAGATAAGGCAATCAAACAAGCCTATCTGTTCCCTGGTTGCCAAAACAGATCCTAAACTAGTCTTGAATTGGTGTAGAGAAAATGTGTAAAAGACAAGACCAGTGAAATCCCCGTGATCAAAGAGTTTAGGGAACACTCTGATGAGTTGGGACTTCAGGTGGGCCTTCAAAAGTGAATCTAAATTGGCTGAGAATAGTTTGCAGTAGAATTCAGGCTGTCCTTTAAAGCTTGGAAAGAATGCGTGGAAGAACATTAGGGAGCTCACAGAATCTCTGGGAGGCCTGAACACTGGTTTAGATGATATTCAGTCAAGACAATACCTCTTCCCCCTGGGTATCAATATCAGCACCTCGGATTCTTGGTACCAGCACCACAACTTATAAAAAGATGTAACGTTTCACTAATAGTACCCAGGATGACTCTAGAATTTACTCCACTGTTACCATTCTAAGTGTTTAATAGCCTTTTCAACATGATTGCTTCCTTACTCATCACGTTCTCCTCTGAATTTTAGTTCAGCACAAGTTCCCCTGAGCCAAAGTCCTAGGTAACTACCTGCTAACAAAGCCGAAGAATTTGAGTGTGATTGCCATCTTGGAAGTTGTGAATTTCCACAGATGTAGGAACTATGTTCAAGAGGTAGTGGGTGACCATACACTTGTTTTCCTGCAAACTCTCTGAGCAGTTTTTAATTATTTTTTACATGCTCAAGTTCAGCAAAGCTCTGTTGTAATGATTTCCCTCTCTTTGTTCTCCATCATTTTCTGGGGCAACTTTGCTTGTTGAACACAATGACTAAGTACTTTCTCTGCATATGACTTTCAAAATTTTATCTTACTCTCAATCTACCCTCCAAAGCAGTAGTCCCACATTTCTCAACCCCTAATGACACTTGTACTAAATATATCATAAATTAAAATTCATTATGGTCTACTCTACTCCAACTCACAGTGACCTTATATTTAAAAAAAAAAAAAAAGAACTATCTCATTGGCTTTCCAAGTCTGTACATATTCACGGGAGCCACCCACCACTGTTCACCTGGTAGGCGCAAAATACTGACATTGGGTTACCAGTTGAGTGCTTAGCCACCGAGCCATCCGTCTTTTGAATCTTTGACAAAGCCAAGAACCCAAACCCACTGTCATATAGTCTGTTCCAAACCATACTGGCTTTCTAGGGGAGTTCTTAGGCAGCAGGACTTTATGGGGGCAAGTGACGTCATCTGTCTCCCATGGAGCAGCTGGTTGATTTGAATCACTGACCCCATGGTTAGCAGTCCAGTGCCAAACCAGCCATGCCCCCAGGGTTTCAACATTCTGAAACCAGACTTCTTCGTAAACCAAGTGTGTTCTTTCAGATCTATAGCGTACAGAGCCAGAATCGCATGCCCAGTCTGTTTGCGTGATCTAACCTTGCTTCAGATGCTGCCGTACTCCTCCCTCGAACTGTCGCAAATGATCACAAACATAGGTATGCAGCTTGCTGGATCTTCCAGATAATTCTTCCCCAGTCCATCCTTTACCTCGGAATCAAGGAGCACCCTTCTCCTAACTTATTCCATCACGTGCTGCTGCTGCACAATCTTGGGAAGCGTGGACACGGAAGCTTCTCTGTGCACGCATGAACTCTGGAAGATTGCACAAGGACTCAGTAACAGTGTTTATCTAAGTGATTAGGAAACTGGACCTGAGTGGCTTAAGGTCAATTTACAATATTTTGCATTCTTTAAACCTTACATCAGGCAAGCATATTTCCAAAATCATTTTAAAAACTCAGTTAGGCCACTGATCCAAGGATAGCGTCAAGCCCTTTCACACGGTTTGTTAAGACCACTACACAGAATAGCCCCACACTTACTTAATTCAGCATTTTGAAAGAACAAATCTCTGCTCTCCTAACCTTTGCATATGTTCTTGTGAGGTGCCATTGAATAGGTTCCAACTCAGTGTCTCTGTGCACAACAGACCAAAGCGCTGCCCGATCCGATGCCACCCTCAGAACTGTTCTTGCACTGAGCCCATTGCTGTCGCCATTGTGACAGTCTCTCCTGTCAAGGGCCTTCCTTTCTTTCATGTCCCACATTGTGCCAAGCATCATGTTGTTTTCCAAGGTTTGGTCTTCCCTGATAATATGTGCAAAGTACATAAGATGAAGTGTCACCTTCCGTCCTTCTACGAAGCAACCCAACTGTACTTCTTCCAAGTCAGATTTGTTCGTTGATTTTCTTTTTGCTTCGCAGTCTTTGGTGCCTTCAGTCTTCTTGAGCAGTATCGTAATTCAAATGCATCACTTTTTCATTGGTCTTCTTTATTCAGTGTCCAGTTTTCATGCACATGGGCTGACTGAGATGATCGTGGCTTGGGTCAGGCACTGAATGCTCTCTCCTTCCCCATTTCGCGTGGCTGGCCCTGCTGCTCGGTCAGTCAGGTATTTACATATCATCCTAGATGCTGCACTTGTCAGCAGGAGGAGGTTAGACGCCATCACTTTGGGTCTTATTTCACTGCTGTGATTTTTGTGTGTGTGTGTGTGTCCCACCGCTGTGATATTTGATTACAATTATTCACCTCTCTTTTCAGACGTCCAATTTTTTCAAGGACATATACTGCATCTGTATTTTTCAATGTCATCCTTTTAGTGTCCAACTGAGTATTTGGGGAAAAATAAAAGTTCAAGAAGTATTAGTTACATGGACAAATTATTCATGCTTAAAATTTTCCAAATTCATCTTTCTCTGTAAATATTATGTGACTTATTTTCATTTACAAAATTTGAGAATTCTCAAATTCTCTCAAATATTCCAACTGTATCTCTCTCCCCCCTGCTATTTGTGCGTGCGTGTGTGGGTGTGTGTGCGTGTGCGCACACGCATGCATGCCTAGGAGCTCTCAAACTAAGAGTAATACATTTTATCAAGAGTAGCAAAAAAATAGATGTAATGCTTGAGTATTTCCTTTTATTGAGCATATAGTATAATTTATAATACTTTTTTTCAAAAGGAAACATGATTTTGTGATGCTAAAAAATCATGTTCCATTGGTATAGTTTTTAAAAAATAAAATTTAATGATATTTGGTAAACAAACCTTTTAATGCCATGATTTTAAAATATATGATTGCTGGCAGCTCGTTGAAATGTTAGCTTATTTGTAAATGCCATTTTAATTTACTCTTTACTGATTTTTCACTAAGCAGTCTATTTATACTTGCAAATTTTTAAATTTTAAAATATGCTTATCTCCCCAAATGTTACTCTCAATTCTCTTTCCAGAATTGCATTTCTCAAAGCTTAGCCTTTTTTCCTGGTATACAAATTAAGTTATTGATCTCCTTGCCAACTTTGCCCAGCCAGTTTTTCACAGCTGGTGAGCCAATACTTGACAATTAACCCATACTGATCTATGGTATTCTCTAGTATGTGGCATTTTTAGAGTGGAGCCACGTGACTTCAAGATTTCATTGGCTAAGTGAGGAGGCATTAGTATTCATTAGCATGCTAATGTAATCCTATTACAGGGTAAAATTGACTATAGGCTATGAATTATGCCTTGACATCCAAGACATTAAAAGTGAGGGTGGGTAGGGGCTGTTGCAGAAGCACACACAGTAGATCGTTGTGGCTTTCTTTTTTTTTTTTTCTTTTCAGGGAACTAAATTTTGAATATTCACTACCTCAAGAGTTAGTCTAAAGACAAGTCATTCACTCATTTGGAACACTAATTTGAGAACCATGGTGTGAAAACATTTTCTAGTTATGACTGCCACAGATGAACTGTGTAAGCTGTTCCTAGAGGGGTCTTCCAAAGACACAGATGTCATTAGCTGTCTTATAAAATATTTCCCATTTTACGTAGAATGAAAGGCATCAATTTTTTTTTTATGTGACGAGTGCAAGGTTCATGATCTGATTCCTGTCACTTCTTTATGACATTCCTGGCTTCTTGTCTCTCTCTTTTTTTTTTTTCCATTTGTGCATGGCTGGTAAGGTTAGATGATGTCTAAAGAACCTTTCACATTTCAGAATCTGTGATTTTGAATAATTACAAAGTCTGCCTTAGTCTCAGATAGGATAGAAAGGAATTTATAAATATATGAAATCCTGTTTCTAAAATAGACCAGCTTGAATTGCCCTGGGGGACGAAAAGTTGTTGAAGTTGAAGAAACACAGTTTACTTCTGCTTTGTAAGTTTAATGGAACATGTCTGTCTATAATGTCCTGGATAATAAGATTATCTCCTGCAGCCATACATCTTTTGTATCTCTTCTCTTTGTTAGAATTGCAGAGGTTAAGGGCTAGGAACATGGGTTCAGTTTGCCATGCGGGGCACCAGGTCCTACCAGTATGTGAAGCTATTATCCTCTTTTTCTAAAGATTCATTGAACAGAGGATCAATCATTGTTCTGGACAAGGTCACGATCCTTCTGAATATTCCCTCGGCAAACAGAGGCTCAGTCGCTCAGTGCCATCAAGTCAACTCTGGCTCATAAAGACTACATAATATAGGAGGGGAGAGCTGCTAGTGGGACATTTCTATAGGCGTGGGCAGGTTCATCTTTCTCCCAGAAATACATAATAAATATTAATAGTTGATATGATAATATCACTTCAGATTCTTCAGATACTGCTAAGTAATGTATAGATAATAATACAAATGAAAGAAGTACACAGATACTGGGGCTGGGTGGTTACTTTAGATTTCCTATTCACCACAGACTACCAGGAGAATGAACAAATCCATCTTGGAAGAAGTACAGCCCGAATGCTCCTTAGAAGTAGATGGTAACACTGTCTCATGTGTTTTGGACATATTATCTGAATGGATCAGCCCTTGAGGAAGAACGTAATGCTTGGTAAAGTAGCAGATCAGGAAAAAAAAAAGTCAGGCTCTCAAGGAGCTGGATTGGCTGAATGGCTATAGCAATGGCCTCAAAGCTAGCAGTGATCACGAGCCTGGGGAAGGACCAGACAGTGTTTCATTCAATTTCATGGGATTACTGAAAGTCACAATCGACACAACAGTACTCAATAATAACAAGGCTCATGCCTTCATGAGTTTGCAATGTCTCTTTACCTCAATTACAGCTGGCTTGCCAACTCTTCTGCTATTTATTTTTCCAAGTGCTGTCACATCTTTATAGCAAGGAAAGTGACTTCCCTCTGTTTATTGGACTTTTAAGTACATTCACATAATAATTCCTGGTCCACAAATCTATCTCCTTTATTGCTGTACAAGTTTCAACCAAATCGAGTATTTATTCTTCTGCCCTCCCTACCTACCCTTGCATATCTTTAGTATTCCCCTTCATTTTGAACACCTCTGTCGCCAAAATAAACCTGTGACCCAGTTCTGAACCCTCTTCCGACTCCATGTTGGAATGGAATTGACAGCAGGCAGCAACAATACTTAAAACTCCCGTGCGTGGGAGTGCCTTCCAACATTGTACATTCACTTTAAGCCTGTATTTCCTTCAAGATCCATTTCAATCCCTGCCACACTATCACACTTTCTTTGATGCCTTCCCGTCCGAGTCATAGATGCTCTACTGATTACAAGTCCTTGTTGGGCTGGCCATGAGTTGAGCTGCAAACCACAGCATCAGCAGTTTGACACTAGCAGGCACTTCAAGAGACAGAGATTAGGCTCTCCACTCTGGTGAAGAATCACAGTCTCTGAAATCCACAGGGCTAATTCTTCCCTGTGACATAGGGTTTCCCTGGGTCAGAATCAACTCCATAGCACTGAGTTTGGTTTTTTATTTTTAATCATATGTGACTTCGTATTGTTATTAATATAGATCTGAATCAGCTTCTTAATTTCATTATCAAGTTGGGCAGAATGCAGAACATGACATTATTTTTATCACCAAAAAATCTCAAATGGATTCTTCATTGAATGTTTTTTCAGAACAGGTACTGTAATATATATATATATATATATTTTTTTGGGCATCACTGCTCTCAGTGGTGGGAGTAGGAGGCCCAGCCCCACTGCTGGAATTGAACCTCCGTCCCAGTGGGCCGCAGTCCCGCGCACAACCACTACGCCACCGGGGCTCAGCCCGGTACTGTAATATTTTAAATAAAAGTTTTCAATTTTTCCTATTCAATGAAAATTGCATATTTTCATTATATCAAATACCACTTCATATCATTATTATTATTAGAACATTTCACCCACCTAGAATATTTTATTGCTGTACTGGAAGCCTTGAAGGAATAAACAAAGGTTTGCAATATGACTAGAGATCTCAGAGCTATCATCTGCTAAAGTATATTGTTGGTTTAAAGGAGGGAACTGGGAGAAACACAGTAATGCAGAGATACTTACTTGACCATGCTATACTCTCTTTTCAAGGAACCACGCACCTCTCTTAAAGATATGCTTTATAAAATTTGGCTTGTGCAAAATTTGCCAAAAGGTTACAGAGAGAAGACAAGCCAGGCATAGTGCAGTGTAGCAACTATGAAGCATGCAACTTTCCTCTAGTTCTTGAATGCTTCCTCCACTCCACCCCTAGGCCCCCCACTATCATCATCCCAATTCTACCTTACAAATCTTGCTGGACCGGAAGATGTACACTAGTACAGATAGGAGCTGGAAACACAGGAAATCCAGGACAGAAGAATCCCCTCAGGACCAGTGATGAGAAGGGTGATACTGGAAGGGTGAAGGAAGGTGGGGTAGAAAGGAAAAACTCATTATAAGGATCTGCACATAGCCTCCTCCCTGAGGAATGGACAGCAGAGAAATGGGTGAAGGGAGATATTAGACTGTGTAAAATGTGACAAAATAATAATTTACAGATTATCAGGGTTTGCTAAACCTGGTGGCATAGTGGTTGTGTGCGGGACTGCTACCCACAGAGTTGACTGTTCAAATCCAGCAGCAGCTCTCCAGGAGCAAGACTGGGCCTTCTACTCCCACCAGGACAGTGATGCCACAAAAAAATAAAATAAATAAACCCTGAAAAAAATAAAACACAAACTTTAGATTATCAGGGTTCATGGGGAAAAAAAAGGGGGCAGGACGGAGGCAGGGCAGGGCACAATGAGAAATGAATGCCAGAGGCTCAAGTAGAAAGAAAATGTTTTGAGAATGATGAGGTAAACAAATGTACAAAATTGCTTGACATATGGATGCATGTGTGGATTGTGATAAGAGTTGTACGAGCTCCCAATAAAATGATTTAATAAAAAATAATAATAATAAATAAACAAAGCATAGAAAGTCCCTAATTGAATGGAAATGATGATAATTCATCATGATATTACTACTTTTTAATCTGTAAACTCTTTTAGAGCAGTCACTTTCTTGTATTGACTTGTAAAGATTACATGATCCAGACATACACCCTTTGCTTGAATCTCTATAACATGCCCAGCTCCTAATTTGAATACGTCCTTTTGATAGGAATCTTCTGGGGTAGTTTTTCAAAGCTGGTGTAGGTATTTGTGCTTAGTAGAAAGATATACTTGTATTGAAGCAAACTCTTTCTTGTGATACCATTTATCTGGACTTTCAGTTCTACTCCTATGATCCATCCATTAATATCTGACCAGAAATCTAGCTGTGTGCATAGAAGACATTCAATGAATATGTAGATAATGGAATTGTATTGTGAGAATTTAACTCATTAAATTTATGTATTGGGATTTGGGACTAAAATACACACTGGACTAAATTTGAGCATGCATTTCCACTAGGTTACTTCCAGCCATCCTATTTTTATGCCTGTATCTACACATGGAAATGGAAATGGCGTTTATATAGCTTTGCAGTTTTAGCATGAAAATGCCACTCTTTGGAGACTTCCTCCTCTGAAGATGGAGCATGAAAAATCAGAAAAGACAAGTGGCAATTATGTATACAGGAATATAATTGTATTTTTACAATTACTTATTTCTTTGTCTTGTACAATACTGCTCCAGAAAATAAACATTATCCATTGTATCTCTTAGTCATGGCAACAATAGTTTTATATAAGAAAAATCAACCCAATTTCTAAAAGTTTTTAATTTATTTTATTTTTTTAAGTTTTCATAATTTATAATTTTTATAATTTTTAAGTTTTTATAATTGATTTTGGTATACAGCCATCCATTGACTTGAGCCCCCCCCCACTCTCCAACCCCCTCCTTCCAGTCTTCTGGGATGTAGATCCCCACAATACACAATATCTGTAGACAGTGTTATAGAAGACCAACTGACCTGTAGTACTTAAATTATCTCTATTTATCCTTATAAACCATGTTATGCACTCATTTGTAGTTGCAAGTAGGGTCTCACTAATTGAAAGGATCAAAATCCATGGGCTTCTTTCCATACTTCCTCCCATAATATTTTAATACTCTAAATGGTCCAATCCTTTAAGTATTGAGGGGAGTAATCTGGGATGCTTCAGAGGTGCATATGAGTTTGATTTGTTTGGCTTGGTTACTATTCCTCCTGGGGGAGGCATCCTCCAATCGGATAGTTTAATTTTGGAGAGAGATGCAGTACTGGCAGAATCAATATTTGCTCCAGCTGGGACGCAAAGTCCTGCTCCAGGCAACAGAGTTGCTTCTCTGCCTCTAAGATGAATTGTGGTCTCTTATCTGGACCTTCTCATCTTTTGAAGAGATGCCACAACGCAGACAGAGAATATGGCGTGGTCACTGTACTTCTGACTCTTACACACCAAGGGTGAAATTTCATCTGTTTGTTCACATGGACTTATTAAGGTTCATCTATCCAGTTTTCAAGCTTAAACCAAAGTCAATGCTTTCATAGATTTTCAAGTAATGCTTACATCTCTGTACCACTGCTCTCAGGGACTGGATTCCTATTGATCCAGAGGAGTACTTTAATAATCTTATCTGATTTATTTAATCTTTGTTAGGTTCTAGTTGAGTTTTCACCATTTCCCTCTAGAAGGCTTAGATTTTGATTCTCCAGATGTAATACATTCTCCATATAGACCAGTGCAAATGTTTAGGGGTTGTGTGGCATCGAGAGAAGATTATAATACACAAGAAGTCAAATAAATCTGAGAATCCTTCTGGTCTTTCATAAATAAGATTTGATGTCTTTATTAATTCTGTGCTATTTATTCATCTCCATAATACTCCTACAATGCTACAATTTACTGTGAATTAAAAGTTGTACCATCTACTTGTATTTTCTACTCTCTAGACAATAGAACAGGGATCATTAATATATGACTTATAGAACAAAGCTGCCTTACCATCTGTTTTTGTAGATAAAATTTTGTTGTAACACATTCATTCATGTATGAAGGAATTTTTAAAAGTGAATTGAAAAACATTCTTTTTTATGTATTTTATAAGTCCCTTTTATTATCTATATCTGCCATGCTGCCAGAGAGTTGAGCAATTCTAACAGACATCTTCTGGACCCGTATTCACCCTAGAAGAGTCCAAAATATTTTCCATTTGGTTATTTATAGAAATATTTTGCTGACTCCTAAATTAGATTTACCTTGAAGAAAAATAAGTATATTTGTAAATTGTCTGTGTTCTATTACAGACAACCAAATCAGAATTTATAGTAGGAGCTTTGTAGTTGGTTCAACAGCTAGTGCTTATTTTTTTCTTAAATTATTCTAGATGAATACAAGGCACACATCAAGTAACATTAAGAGATAATCTCTGTCCTTGAGGTATATATGACTTATTGGGGAGAAAAAAGTTTATGAGGATTAATAAAAGTATAATTGATGTAGCAAATGGAAATAATTACAAAATCCCAAGGGAACACTTCTGTAGGAAAAATTTCACAGGAAGCAGTGGTAGATTGGTTAAGTGTGAGAAAGTTATCCAAAAGTGTGGTCATTTTTCTCCCAGCTTCTATATGGGAAAAGCAGCCTGGGAATCAGCTCCCATGAAGATTACAGCCCATGAAGCTGATGGACAAATTCACTCTGGTCTGTGGGTGAACTATGGATCAGAGTCAACTGGAAGACATGCAACACCCCCAACAGGGAACTCTGCACAAGCAGTACGTTTAAAATCTTGCAGATGAATCTGCTGGGCTGGGGTGGGGGATGGGGGCAGAGGGAGTGAGGTTGGATCAAAGGAGAAGTAGTCACAAGTACAAAGAGAAGCCTGTCAGCATGGAAGAGCGTGACTCGTTCAACATGACCTAGAAGCCAGAGCAATGAGAAGGCAGAGCACAGTGAAGTCATTGAATGTAAAACTCAAACCAACTCTGCTACCATCGAGTTGATTCCAAATCACAGAAGGAACAGAGAATACTTGCCCCAGAGAGGTTCTGAGGCCATAATCTTCATGGAAGTAGACTGTCATATCTTCATCCTGTGGAATACCTGACCATCTACACTGTGGCTAGTTAAATGTGTCTGTAACAAGTAGCACTGCTTTTCATGGAATCAAAGGTTGGAGAAATAAAGTTTAAACACAGGAGAACTTTTCAGGCTAGGTTAGGAAGTTTTGAATTGTGTTGATTATGAGAATGAACAGAAAATTAAAGTTCTCCCATCATTTTTCCATCTTTAAAAAAAGATTTTAGCACCAGTGGTTTCCAAGAACCCTCTAGCTCTATAATAAAAGTTGTTTTATTTTGTATGTATTGACTTTTCATTCAGTGCCCTCAAGGTTAGAAGTATTGCTGGGATTATATGCATAGTATGACCCTTGTCATGGTGCATCACCTGCCACCACCTATTTCTCTTTTTTTCATTTCTTTTAATAGTACAGCTTTTTAATAATACATTGATGTCCATGTTTCTTGTGGTCTCACAATAGGATTGTAAGAAGGCACATTTCTGAATGAAAAATATATTGTCTGGTCACAGCAACAAGACCCTTAATAAATAATATTACATAATGACAGACAACCAGTAAAATACTTAATGTTTTCTATAAACCCACTGCCACCCACTTAGTTCTAGCCCTAATGACTCCACACACAGTAGTCGAGGTTGTACTGATCTATGGGAGCAAATAAACTCTTCTTCCTCCCACAGAACTACTGTTGACTTGGATGCCAAATTTATACTGTATGTAGAGATGCTATAGAACAGAGAAAGTTTTATTGTCAAAATTCACATTCTTCCCAGTCTGTATTATGTCATAATACATGTCAGCCTTTGTATGCAGCATTTTACATATAAATTACTAAGGCAGAACTTCATATAATATCTTATTATTTTAAACAATCTTCTCTAGATCAGTTCTGTACATTGCGATTTCATTTCTGTTCAGTTACTGGGCTTCCCATATCTCTGTCTCCCTAATAATCTACTTGTTATTGGCTTCATATCCATAAGTGAACTTATTGAAGTTTGGGTGTATATTAACTGCATTATTTATCTCTTTCAGAGTCTCCCCAAGTGTATCAAATGAATCAAAAATTAGAATCTTCGGTAAAATTAACTAGGAAATCACAATACACTCTCTCTGTACATAGTCACATGGGCGTAGGCGGGCAGGGCTGGTGGCGTGTGACCCGGCTGTTCTCACAGTCATTGTGCTTCAGCCCTCTCGTGCGGTCCCTGTGTCTGTCCATCTCTGTGACGCTCGTTCTCTTGGCTGCTGACCCTTCTCTTGACCAATCATGGCGTCCTTTGAAGGGACGTGTCTTTTCTGACAATCTGCCCTAGGTACGTGAGATGAAGTATTGCC
Source organism: Nesogale talazaci (assembly GCA_004026705.1). NCBI lineage: Eukaryota > Metazoa > Chordata > Mammalia > Afrosoricida > Tenrecidae > Nesogale > Nesogale talazaci. Next base: position 21,264 of record PVJH01030601.1, read on the forward strand.
ATCCTTGCTTCTAAGGAACATTCTGGCTGGACTAGTGATGTTGTTCAGTTTAGTGATTGAAGATTCTCCAAACCAACCCAGCCCCATCTCTACACTCTGATCCCTTTTAATCTAACATGGGTAGTTAAATGCACGGAAAAAAGCAAAAGGTATTTTGTATGATGCAAGTTGAAATTGAAAGAACTTTGAAACCCCAGCAAGAACTGTTAGAAAAAAAAAACATATGGTTTCTACCATTTGAACATCTGCCGTTTTGATTAAATGAACTGTTTTGAAAATGTTGTTAAAGCGCTACTCAATTAGCAATTATTTCAATCACCCCCCCCCCCAAATACATAAAATAAAGAGAAACTCTAGGTTATTGGCCGTTCTTGATCACTCAACCCTATCTTTTCTTTCCAGACATTGATGAATGTGCTGAGGGCCGCCATTACTGCAGGGAGAATACAATGTGTGTCAATACTCCGGGTTCTTTCATGTGCATCTGCAAAACTGGATATATCAGAATTGATGACTATTCATGTACAGGTAAGTGGAAGTCGTTCATGAAATAACATCTTTCTAAACATTTCTCTTAATTGTATTTTGTAATCAGTATTCTAAAACTACTTCCTTGTAGCCATACATGACCCTTGTTGATTTAGCCATATTCTGAGTACACTGTAAGGAAAAAGTTCTCAAGGTGTTCTGGATACATTTTACATGCATAGTTCCTGTTAGGAACAAAGAAAAATTAAATAACTAAAGTAATATTCTAAATTTATACTCTTAAAGTAGTTATACTCAAAATTCATGCCATTTACTTTGGTAAATTGGAGAATTGCTGTTAAACTATATTTTCTCTAAAGCAGATTTTTGAAAGATGAATATTAAAATAAATCATGAATTATGAGGATTTTTCCACCATAAATATGAAGGTGTTCAAAAAGTTCATGGAAAATGGAATGAAAAGCTAATGAGATTTTCCTAAATCTAGTCTTCTCATGGGTTTTTGGAATTCTAGGAAATGCGTCTATTGACAAAATTGGGATTCTTCACATCCCCGAAAAACACATTGGCCAACTATACAAAAGGGATGTTGCTTATGGTAGTTTTATGTAAACACTCTTTCAGCACCATGCATAATCCTGTTCACAGAGGTAATACTCAATGTTAGACCTGACCTGAGACATCCTGTACACTTCATAGTATATAGATTCTTACCGGTAAAATATAAAAGAAAATGATGATTGAAGAGTAGCTTGAAGACTAAAGTATTTGTGGGTATGAAGTAGGAATTCATTTGGTTCTCCCTATATTTTAAATAGGAGCAACTTAAAAGTAACAAATCTTTAAAAAGTTCAGGAAAATAAAGGAGTGCACCTGAAAATATTATTTCTCTCACCTTTATCAGAGGGATGTGTAGAGAATACTAGATTGTTCCAGGGGAAAACTCACCAACGAAAATATGAATCTATAGTAAAGTTGCTATTTTATTTCTTTGTTCTGATAGCTACTGCCATGACTTTATTTTAGTGACTAATTGTGTACTAATTAATATCCTGTTTATCAATTTCAGCAGGAAAGAGAAACGTCCTCTAAATTCTTATATCTAGTATTTATATAAAAACAAGTGATAGAATTCAAGTATCAAACAAAGTTTCTACAATCTATGGAGCAAAACCAAATATATCCTGCAGTTAGAATTGATATTTATTTTTAAAATGCCAATGTATTTGCAGTGCCATTCCTTTTATTAGTTTATCTTAAAATTTTTCATATTATGGGAACCATTTGGCATTTCCAAAGGCAAAATGTAATCACACTGAATTTCAAAATTTCATGCTAAATGAAAAGTTTCTCTTTCCTTCCCTTAGATGTTTTTAACATAAAGAAAGGAATACGAAAAATAAATTAAAAATAAAAGCCAAATAGAAATCCATAATTTCCTATGTTAGTAATACCAAATAGCTTGACTCCCAACATAATAGCTAACAACCACAAAAATGAGCTAAAATAAAACTATTGCATCTCACAAAATGATATTTCATGGCATGTTTATTCAAAATAAAAAAGTGTCCCCAGTTTTCTGGGAGCTAGACACTTTGGAATTTGAGTTTTGAAGGTCATTGTATATTTCATATTTCTCATTTATATTTTTATGTTTCTGATATTCCTTTGGAGAAGTTTCTTCTGTTGCAGCTGAAGGTGTGTAGCTGCACCATCTCAGGATCCCATAAAGACTCAGGGCAAGATTAGTTTCTTTGATAAAAAAATGGTATTTGTTTTTCTCACGTCTTGAAAGAGCCATACATACACATGCAGTAGAAACCTTTTTCAGAATAAATGTCTGGACACCACTAGTGAGTCTTTTCTGGATATTGTAGTTAAGCTCTTCTATTTCGGAACCCAGTACGCTTTTGTGCTTCTGCCACTGTTTCTTGTTGAAGGACTCCCTGAAAAAAGCAAGCAAACATTTCAAATGGACACTTTCACACTATTCCCAACAGACTTCCAAAGTTGTTTACCCCGTTTTAAAATTAATTGTAAGCATTCTAACTTAAAGAGGAATCTAAGAGCCACGCACATTACTTTATATTCAGGAGCTTTGATCAATAAAAGAGACTTTATTTTTTGATTTTATAATTCTATAGGCTGACACAGAATTTAAATATGTTACGGAGCATCTTTTGTAGACTGTAGAATTGCAGTTTTCCCCATCAGATTCAGATGATAGTGATTGGGATTTTATTCTCCAATCGTAAAATTTTGGAGAGAAGAACCCTACCATAAAGAATCTAGTATAACTTTTCACTTTCAAAAACGAGAAAACTGAGGCTCTAAGAGATTAATTGCTTCAACTAAGGTCATGCAGTTAGTGAGAGGCAAAATAAGTAACATAGGACAAGCCTCCAAACTCTTAGTTCTTATGCTATTCACCATCTGTCTAATTTGCAGCCATATAAAAACAAGTAAAATGAAAAGATTCATATTTTCTGTAGAAATACATTTTTCAATTTATAATGTTCAGTAATTAAACTGACTTTCATATGGATTATTTCAGTTCATTAGCTGCAACTCCAAAAAGAATATTTTCCCCACAGATCTTGTAATAAAATCTTAAATCAGAAGTCAGTTGAAGAAATAGAAACCTCTGGCCTCTGACTTCATTAAACAGTTGCACTAATGACTCAGGTGTACCATTTGCACAAATGATGAAGCTGGTTTTACACTTCTAAGCTCATTAAAATATTTTCATACTAGTGAGGGATTCTTTTTTCCTCCTAATTAATGCTTCATGAATTTTTTCTTTTCCATTTGCTTGTCTGTGCTTATAGACGAAAACCTAGTTGTACACGTGTCAGGGAAAGGAAGAACAGAAAGAGGAAAGGAAAGAGTTGGTGGAACCTGAGACCTGCCATTACACAGCTTCCGTCTCAGAGGCGACCTTATGTACGAGGTCCAGGACTGTTGATCTTTATG
>PVJH01030602.1:0-24664 GCA_004026705.1 Nesogale talazaci
TTCTCTGTGTTCATAATTTTCTTTCATAATTGAGCCAAAATCCAATAAGAAAATGAGAATACACAGAGCAAAAGCAAACTCTTATTCAAAACATAGGTGCCTACAGGCATAATTGATTGATATTTATTTTATTTCTTGAGTTATGCAACTATTCTCACCATATTTAATCGAGCTGTTTCTCCCTCAGTATTATAAAATAACTACTCCCTAAACATTTTATCCATATAAAATTTTGAGTGCTGATAAAAAAGCAGACTAATTCCTATAAAATCATTTCTGTGTCATAGTGACCCTGTTGGAAAAGTAGAACTACTCTAAGAAAATCTTCAGGGATGTAATTTTTATGGAAACAGGTAGTCACATCTTCCTTCTTCGCAGTGGCTACCAGGTGGGCACCAAATGATTCCATTTGCAATGGAATGGTGAACATCTATGATGCTGGTGCTCTTTGATTCAAAATAGAGAGTCCTGAAAAAAGCATAGCGCTAAGGTCATTTGTTTTTTCTAATTAAGTCTTACTGTTGTTTTTAAAGAAGTCTTCTGGAGATATTTTTGTTTTAAGGCCTAAATATTATCTCAGAGGAATAGCATGAGATAATAACTTCAATCTATCATCTGATCAAAAGGAGGGAATTGCATGTCATACACTTTAAGTTTAAAAATTAGAGGGAAAAGTACTACATAAGTTGACTGCAATGCCAGCCCAATATATACAAGACCTATTGTCACAGTAATTAGTCAACTTGTTGCCAGAGGTTAAAGTGATCAAAATATATTCATTTCCTTGAGGTCATAATGGAGCAACTTCAAAACATTAAATCCCGGAGTTGGAATCAGATTCCCTAATAGGCACTTAAATATCTAGAGTGAGGGGTGTGGTTAAGCATGAAACAAGTGGAAGCAGGTTAGGAATGAAATGAAGAGGAGTTTGAGTTTACTGCTGTGTTCAACCTTCAGGTATCCCCCTTGCAATTTTATATATGATCTGGGATGTAATGATAAATTTGGAAACATAGATGTCCAATAGTGAGCAAGCTTATTTTAGATCGAGGTTGATATTTACTTACTTTCTTGGTAAATCAGAGTAAAACAAAACAGTATTCAGAACCCAATTCCTGCCTTTCAGATGCTTCAAGTCTAGCTGGTTACATAATTCATATCAATAGGAAATAGGAAAATGTATCATAAATATATGAACATAATGACATGATAATGATAAATAATAGTAATACTTTTAATTAACATATGAACTACCTGGGGTGTGAGACCAATGCAGAGTCTCAGTAGATAAGTTTGAGACAGATCCTGAGATTTTGTATCTATCAAATTTAGTGCAATAATAATGCTCACAGTGCAGGTACAATGCATGAGTCTTAAGGTTCATATAATTTCAGCAGAGTTAATCAGAGGCTGCTGTGGCCAAGACTTCCTGGTGGAAGTGAGCATGGACTAAGAGCTGATGCAAGAATTCAAATCTAATGTCTTATAGCACCAAGCATATGATATAAATGTGTATTGGAGATATGTATCAGGTTACAGTGTGAGCCAAATCCAGCATCTTTACTACATCTCTTTGAAACAGCTACTCTTTATGATCAGTTTATTTTTCCTGAACAAGAATCCCGAAAATGCCAGATCTTCAAATCTCTGCCCCAACACACAAGAGAACAGGGATTTAAATATAAATTTGAAATTATCTGAATAGCAAATGTCAGTAACCTCTTTTGAGACTCTTATTTTTTCCCCTTTAACCTTCTGAACACAGAAAAAAAATGTTATGAAGCGTGGGGCCACTGTGTTTTATATATATATATATATATATATATATATATATAGACACATATACATATATATACACATATAATTTCATAGTTCAATCATGTTGAGCAGAAGTGTATAATTGCTACAACAGTCAGTTTTCAAGCATTCTTTTTCTTCTTGGGTTCCTTGACATTGTGTCCCTTTTAATCCGCACCCCCCCTCCCTGCCCTCCCACCTAACACACACTCTGTCTCTACCCCAAGCCATTATTTATTTCCTGTCCTTATGGGTTGGTTCATCATTCCTGGCTTTCATATAATGATACACAGAAAAACATTTAACATAATTTCAAGACAGTGAACTCCAATGGCACAACAACTCTGAGATACACGTAATATGAACAAACAAAATTTAAAAATACAAGGTTAAAAAAATACAGACAATTTTGAGAACCATATGTATCATGGCCAGCATGCATCAGAGGGAACATTGAGGGACAGAGTTTCAACTGTTCAACTCAGATGTATTCCTTTGATCTTTATGCATCTCTCCAAAGCACTCTCTTTAGTAACCACTCCCCTTCCTGTGTAGTTCCCCAAAAAATGATTCTTGGGGCTCCTCTGTCATCCATATCCTCTGCAAACCAGAGCCTAACAATGAGACTGTGATACTTATCTATACTAATTTTGAAAGAAAGCTCAAATATAAATGAAAATCAGGAATGTACACCTGTAATGAGGGGGGGGGTAGCAAAAATGCCCATTGGTTAAAAAATGGAGATAGAGCACAGCCAACTGTTTTCCACTTAAAAAAAATATTTTGATTCCAAATTAACTATCTTTTATGGGGTAGGAAACCCTTTTCAAAGCTAAATACCTAATGCATGTGATCACATAAGCAGTGTATTCTCAGGAAAACAATTATTGGTCTGGCTCTTGTTAAAATGCCACCAATTTCAGAGGGATAGTCCATCACACTTGAGCACCTTAGAAAAAAGATTGTCCAGAACATAAACTCTGAGAGCCAAAATAAATTTTTTTGCCTTTTCCCCCCTGCCACGTAACAAACATCTCTTTTGGGGGGTTGAGGATTAAAGGGAGACATTTATTCTACTACAATATTGACTTTACCATGGAGAACCTAGAATTCCCTGGGTGGGTCTCAAAGGAAATGGCAGTGATATGCCTGTGTGTGTTTAAACATGTGTCATTGTGAGTGCCAGGCTGCAAAAATAAATCTTCGGTGGAATAATAGAAACATTCTATTAAGGCAATAAACGGACTTTAGAATGGCTGTTTATCAAACTCCAAATATAAGGCTGTTTTTCTCGGCACATCTCCTCCTCACACAGAGCCTGGTCTAGTGTTCTTCCACTATGCTATCAATACATGTCTTTTTCTTAGTTAATCTGCGTGTACCACTCAAGCTCGGGCTTGACACACCCCATTTGGTAATTATTGTGTCAGCCATTCAATTGGTCTCAGATGACTTCCAACTCAAATTATTACTGTTCATTACCCAAAATTATCGTTCCATATATTTTAGCTCTAATTCTACTCTTAAGCCTTTAATGGATTTAATGGAACCAAACATTACAAATAGGAGCTCTTCGCCACAAAGGGGAAACCGTGAACAAGCAGAAAGCATTTCTGGTCACAGTTCCTCTACCTGTCAGTCTTTCCGTCTTTTCGCCTCATGCCAGTGGCTCACGTTTTGTGATGCCGACAGCATTGTCACTACCATTTCAGTACAAGCAGGGTCACCCAAGATGAAGAGGTTTCAACAGAGCTTCCAGACTGAGAACAGTGTGTTCCCTTCTGAACGATGAGCCGAGCCCTTATGAATAGCAGCTGACTCTTTTCCGAGATAATACCACGAGGAGAGCCCTGCTGGAAGGGACTAGAAATAAGACTGAGGAAATGCTGCCTCAGTCAAGAAGAGTTGACAGCTATATTATGGGTGCAGAAAAACTTTCAGGATCTTTCTTTGATGATGGGTCTCTAATCAAAATGAGACAAAACAGCAGTAAACATCCATTGAGAATGAGGACATGGAATGTACAAATGATGACTTACAAAAATGAGATATCACCAAAAATGGAATCACATACATACAGCTCAATATCTTAGGCATTTAGTGAGCTGAAATAAAATACTATTGGCCACTTTTAATCGGACAATCATATGGTTTGCTCTTTAAGAAATGAGAAATTTAGGAGAAGTATTCTCTTTAATGATAAAATAGAACATTTCAAGATCTATCTTGAAATACAATGCTGTCTGTGATAGTATATCTAACTATGTACAATAAAGTCAAATCGGTATAATTATCAGTCAAATGTGTGATATAACCACTAAAACTAGTGATGAGGAAATTAACATATTCTACTAACATCCAAAGTCTGAACTTGATCAAGTGTACAATCAAGATATATTTATAATCACTGTCAATCAAATTCAAAAGTTGAAAACAAAGAAGGAAGGGTAGTAGTTGGAAAATATGACATTAGTGGTATATTAGTGGTAAAGTTGGAAATCACATAATGGAATTGTGCAAGATTAGCAACTTCTTTGTAAATACTCTTTTAAGTAACATGAGCAGTGACTGTATACATGGGCCTTCTTAGATTGAATATACATGAGTGATTCCACTGAGGGAAACAATGCTGAAAAAAAAAATATATATATATATATATATAATCAGCAGTGAAAATGTGGCCCAGGGATGATTGTGAAACATACCCACAACCTTTCATATGCAAATTTAGGTTAAAGTTGAAGAAATCTAAAACAAGTCCATAAGGTCCACTCTATGACCTTGAGTATACTCCACCTGTATTTAGAGAACTTTTCAAGAGCATATCTGTGGTGGAATACTATTGACAGAATATCTGATGACTTGTGTGATGGCATCAAGAACTTCACACATGAAGAAAGCAAAATATAATTTAAAAGACAGGAAATAAAGGGAAAATCTATGTGGATGGCAGTAGAAACCTGAATGTAAATTATATAAGGGAATTGGAAGAAATAATGAAGTAAAATAGTTGAATAAGAAAATTCATAGAGCAGCATGAGAAAATAAAGTATTAAAACAAAATGTGCAAGGACCAAGAGTTAGAATGCAATAAAAGGGAAGAAAACACTCAGCATATCTCAAGATGAAAGAAGTGAAGACAACATTCAAGCCTCAAGTTGGAATATTAAAGGATAAAATGGGCAAGATCCTGAATGATGCAGGAAGCATCAACAGAAGATGGAAGGAATTTGTAGAGATACCGTGTAAAAAAGAAAAACAAAAAAAACCCAGTCCAGCTGGATTTCAAACTTCCCAGATATTTCAAGAGGTAGCACATAAACAAGAACGAATGCTCTGGGAGGACAAAATACATACTACACTAAGGATGGTTGTGAGAAACAAGGTGCCAGGAATTAATAGAATACCAATTTTAAAAGGTTAATAAGCATCAGAAGTTTTGGAAGCACTCATTCATCTGCGCCAGAAAATTTTGAAGATAGCTGCTTGGTCAAGAAATCCATTCCAAAGAAAGGGAACCATTCCAAAGAGAGGAGACCAGTAGAATGCAGGCATAATTCATTGATTATTTGTCAGATGAAAGTAAAGTTTTATATTCGCTGAAGAAAATTTAACAACCCTTGGAGGCATACATTGACAGGGACTCCCAGAAACTCAGGTTGAATTAAACCGAGGACTTGGTACAAGGGATGTCATTGCTGATGTCAGATGAAACTTGACCGAAAGCACACACAAAAAAACAGTAGGATGCTTATTTGTGTTTTATAAGAGTTACAACAACAGAACAAAAGAATGCTGAATGGTTTAAAATCAGGACAGAACCTAACACCCACAAAGAGAGACCAATTAAAAAAAAAAGAAAGAAAGAAACTAATGTGAGAAAGGAACTATCATTCAGAGGTGGTGCACTTATAGATACCTAATGCCACTGTGAAAAGTGATTTGGCAATACCTAAAACAGGTGGAAATTGAGTTACCTTATGACTGAAGAATTTCCCTGCTGGGCATAAACCTAGAAGAAATAAGAAACAGACCACAGACAGAAATGTGCATTACAATGGTCATTGTGACTCAGTTCACAATCACAAAAACATTGAACAAAGCCTAAATTTCCATGGATAGACAAATAGATTTAAAATCTCTGGTATATACACACAATGAAATACTGCGCATTCCTAAAAATGTGGTGAAAAAAATGAAGCACTTCATCTCACAGAGATAGTTAAAGGCTATAATGCTGAGTGAATTTAGCCAAGCACAAAAGGCCAAGGACAACATGAGCCCACTAAGGGAAGTTAAAAAAGCAGAAACACACAATCCCCACAACACACAATTCCCGGACTGAGGACCAGATAGCCTGGGAGCCACACAAAACTCAATCATTCCTATGTCATGTCATCAACAGGTACAGATTGCACCTATGCTAAAGGGCATCTCCTCCCCACCTCTCAAATGCCTTAAAGGCTCACAGTGAGGTGGGGGCTTGGGGAGAAATGAAGACAATGGGGCCAGGCCCCTGGGCACTAACCAACCCAAGGGGAGGGTATTGTTTATGTGTTCACAGCAAAGAGAAAGTGATAGCAGACCTCATCATGGTGCATCAATCCATGAGGATGATGTTCTAAGCAGACAAACTTGTTCCTAGAGATGGCTGCATAGCCTGTGTCAGGTGGAGACTTAACGGCTTCTCCCAAGATGATGGGGTTGCAGAGGCCAGTCCTGAAGATACAGTTCAGGGAAAGTGACTGGCATTACCCACCTACCTAGGGGCATGCCAAGAGGGGAGTACAACCAACCAGAGATGGAAGGGAAGCACGAAGTCCCTGAGGAACCCTGACTGTAAACTTCTGGCTCGGCGGCAGCACTTGGCACCACACTTGAACTGGTTGGGGATTACTCAAAAGGGAACCACACTGAAAGTATAAGGCATACATTGGTAGGGGTTGTGCGGGGGGTGGGGTCGGGGGGCGGCGGGGGGCGGAGGGAGGAAGGCACATGACAGCTCCATTCCGGACTGTGGGAATAGCAATGTGGACTGGAAAAACAGCCCTTTTGGACTCAAATAGGATCCCTGTTTGGCTGGTAACCATCTAGCTGAATGTTGTTGCTTTGAATCATGTATTTCATTATTATTTGATTTTGCTTTTGGCGATGATTTCGACAAGAAATGTAGAATAGGTATTCTTATCATGTGGCATAGTATGATACCCATTTCCCTGACATGACAGGTGATGTAAAAATGGGTGCATAAGAAAATATGGTGAAGAAACCTTAAGGTGGCAAGCAATCCAAGCTATTTTGTCTCGCTTCTTAAAGGCTTGGAGTAAAACAAGCAGGCGCCTACCAGGGAAGGCTTTCCTAAGGGTACAGGAGGTTAAAGGGAAACAAGAAGTTGGGGGAGAGAATTTGATAGCACTGATGATTCTATAGCACCCCCCCCCCGCCCCGATGGGATCAAGCAACAGAACCACATGGGAAAAGATATATTGGAAGGAGGAAGATATGTCAATAAAAATTTATTTGGTAAAATAATGAAATAAAATCAGGAAAGATGTGCATCAGGGTAGTAGTCTTTCACTATACATATTCAATCTATGTGTTGAGGAATTAATCAGAGAGGCTGAACTATAAGAAGAAGAATTCAGCATGAGGACTGCAGAAAAGTTTTGATATGCAGATGACACAATCTTGCTTGCTGAAATTAAAGAGGATTGAAGAACTTGCAACTAAGATTAAAGATTGCAGTCTTCAGTGTGGATTACATTTTAATATAAAGAAAAAATCGCTACAACTCTATCAATTTGAAAGATTTAATATGTCCAATCAGGTAAAAGACACAAAATGCCTAAATGTGAATAAAAATTTACTCAAATAATTATACTCTAATCAATTATTAAAGATCACTAATTTATAGTATTTAAATATTTTAGCATACAAAGTTTGTTTTCAGAAAGTTTCTTACTTTCATTTGTTTTTATTTTTAAGGGTTCAATAATTTTACCAAATATTCAAAATAGTCAGAATTGTTAAAATGTGAATAAATTGTATGCTGCCTTGATAGGGCCTTTGGAGTGCAGTCCAACACAAGTCAGAATCAATATCTTTTACTTACTCTGTCAATTGAATTTTAGACACAATTTTAAATAAATATTTATTTTTCATGCTCGGTTATCATAATTTATTTACCAACTCATTGTCATGCTACTATGGTACATTGTGAAATATTTTCTCATTCAGCTTGCATAATTAGAAGTCAAAAAATGCCTTATCAGTTTCACATTATAATAATAAGGTCTTATAAAAGTATGAAGACAAATATTTGTTGGCAGCTCTCATTTAAGGAACAATTGGTCAATGCATTTTGGAACTCACTGGTATATCGATAACAATGGTAATTTTCTACGTTATCCTTTTTTCACCTCCTCCGTTTGTGTGTGAGAGTCCTGGCAGCGTAGGATTTAAACACTGGGCTGTGACCCACAAGGGCAGCAGTCAAAAACCGCCAGATGTGCAGTGGGAGAAAAAGGAGGCTTTCCATGCTCATAAGAGTCATAGTCTCAGAAACGCACCGGGGCAATTCTACACTGCCCTAAACAGTATTATGAGTTAACTTTGACATCAACTTTATGGCGGTGAAGCTGTGTCTTTATTGTGTGTCCATGATATAGGTATTGCTACTTACTGTGATGAGTTTAATAATTCTTAACTATTTCACTTCATTCTGATATATATAATTATGTATATTAATATATTAATTCATGATATATTAATATATTTAAATATAAGCAATTATCCATATATACTCATGCTTTAATGACCATTGAGTATGTTTATATGTATATTTGTTTTTGGTCATCACAATTGTATTTATAAACTATATTGAAATCACCATATTATAGATTATAATCATATAATTGTATGTTCATTCAAATTCATGAGTAACTTTAAAACTTCATGCATTAAGGCTAATGATATTTTTGTTGTTAGGTACCATTAGATTGATTCTAGCAACTCTCTGTACAACCAAATCCTGCCCTCTCCTGTGCCATTCTCACAGTTGTTATTTTTGAGTCTCCTACTGTACCAAATGTGAGATCTTTTCCAGGGTCAGATCTCACCTGACAATAGCCAAAGCAAGTGAGATAAGGTCTTTCCACCTTCAATTCCAAAACGTAATCTAGTCAACTCTATTCTGCAACCAAGTTGTTTGTTATTGTGGGCATCCGTTGTACTTACAATACAGTTTGCCAATACCTTAATTCAAATACAGACATTTTCCTTCTGTTTTCCTTATTAAATTTTCAATTTTCACAGACATGTGAGGCAAGTAAAAATATCATGGCTTGGCCGGGCTCACCTTAATTCTGAAAGTAACTGCCTGGCTTTTCAGTGTTTAAAGGTTTTGTGCAAATGCAAGTTTGATCTCTTGACAGCTGTGGATACAAGAAGGAAGACGCTCATGAAAGCTTCAGTCTTTTCTTCCTTTACCGTGGTGTTGCCGTATCATCCCGTTGTGAAGATTTGTGTTTTCTTTACATTGAGAATCATATTGAAGGCTGTAATACTTTACATTCATCGGTGCTTCAAGCCCTCCTTGCTTTCAGCAAACAGGTTTGTGAAATCTACATATCACAGGTTGTTGGTAAGTCTCCCTCCAATCCTGATGCCATGTATGTCTTCATATAGAACAGCTACTTTTATTACTTGCTAAGCATTCTGATTGAATCAGTGGAATAAGAAGCTACAACCCTGACACAGACACCTTTGCTGATTTTAAACCACTCAGGGTTCCCCTGTTCTTTTGACAGGGTGTCTCTTGACAGATCTTTCATGAATACAACGAAATGTTCTGCAATTGCTATTCTTCAGAATTCTACTCATAAGTATTAGGCTAGAAAAGCAAACTCGGGACACTTATGAATGTACTTAAGTGGGGATGTTTGTGTTGACAAAGGCATTTATAACAGGGAAGGAGTCCACACAGCTGCAAAGAGAGGGAGGGAGAGTCCAGTCACACTCACTTTTGTAGGTCAGATTAGGTACTGCATGACCTTCCATCAGTCTGGTAGTGCAAAGCACAATGGGAATCATGTGTAGCAATGAGAGGGTCCACTAAGTGGCAGGCTAAGTGGCACACCATGATTTTACAAGATAGTGGGACCTGATGGTTCATGGTGATGTCTGTTACCTGAAACAGGCAGTGTAGCAGGTCCAAGAAAGAAGGGAACAGAAAAGGGGCAGCCAACCTTTCCTGGGGTCTTCTTGTATCTAGGCCATCCCCTGAAGGATATACTTCCAAGCGGGGTCATGAATGATAAGCGAGACTTCACACCTCTCATTATAAGTGCCATAATGACAAACACACAAAATCTAAATATCAAGGGCCACCCCTTGTCAACTTGGAACTTGTGCACAATACTTTGACCATACATAATCTCCAAAGACAATAATAGAATCATACTTGTGCCTAACAATATACAGCTAATACACATACAAATAAGAATGCAATAATCTCACATACATCTAATATTTTATAAATGAACAAAAGGGAATTATTTGATGCATACATATAAAGTGAAAACACTAGGAATTATAGACCTCATCTCTGCAACTAAACAGGTTTCTGTAACAAGCTTAGAATTACCTTTCTCCATGACCCATTCTGAAATCCCTTTACCCTTAATCAACACCTCAGCTGCTCATAGTTCTTTACCTGGTGCAGGCCTAGACCTTCATTCCTGAGCAATCTGAGCCATTGATAGTCATGTCAGGATTGGATTATTGTAGATTACCATTTATTTTAATCACAGACCATAGTAGAACTGAAAGGAGACCTAAGAAATTTCCTGGAAAGATATTCTTCTTTGCTTTCATTATTAATACTCTCATTGCTGCCATAACACCAATTGAATTGCCCTTCAATTTAATTAATCAGGATTAATCACACCACTCAACAAAGTTAAAACTCAATGATGTCTCTATACCTGTTTACAAAGAGGCATGTGAAGCCACAAATGGTCAGGAGGCATTGTTTATTGCCAGCTCAGTTAAATTAGTGATTTGCTTTCTGGTGAGAATATTCCTGTCTTTGGAGCTAGGACCCTGAGACATGAAGAGAAATAGTTCCCTGGGACAGGGAACAAAAGTTATGATGCTGTTTTAGCTAACATTAGAGAATCTAATAACGTCAGAGCACAAGTGAGATTGCTAGGCTATTGGATATCTATATTTCTAGTTTTTTTTCTTTTTTTCACTCATCATACAACTTAATCATGCAATCATATTAAGATCTGTGCAATCGTAACCACATTCAGTTTTTCAGAATATTTTCTTTTCATACTCATTACTATTACCTCTCCATTTTCCACCGTCCTCTCCTGCCATGTTCCCATGCAATTATCAATTCAGTTATTTTATTTTTAGATTAATGTAAACTATTCTGGATTTCATACACATAAAATTATACAAAGCACAAAGAGAAAGCAAGCAAACACAAGTAAACAAAGATGACTAGACATAGCATAGAAAAACCTCTATCATAAATAAATGATAATGATGCCTCTTACATGAACCCAAATGATAATGATGATAATGATGTCTCTAACATGAACCAAAGGAATATATAATCAGCGCTTAATTCTAGCCCCAATCTAAGAACAATTAATTCTCATGACATGAACCCACTCTCTGCTTTCTATCTTAAAAATATCACTGAAAATGCAGGGGGTATAGCAAAGTGTGGTGAAGAAAGCAAATTCTACCCAATTATCAAATATAGAGCATCTGGGGGTTTAAAAGCTTACCATCAAATTAGCAACCATATAAATGAGGCAACAACTAAGTCCCCATGAAAGAAGCAAATCAGCCTGTGTGATCCAAGTGTTGTAAATAAGATCCAAGACTGGAATAAGAAACTGTATTAGAACTTAAACTCTGAACACCTGATTTGCAGAAGGCTATGGATGGGAGTGAAACCTAAAATTAAAGCTTAAACACTCACACAGGGATTAAGCCTCCAGAGAATTCCCTTTAACCCTTGACCAGTAATGTGAATAGACTTTCTATCACAATACATTGGATAATATAATAATGCATATGTAGCTAGGTTATTATTTAACACCTTATCATTTATTTTCACATTTGGCCCTCTTAAAATCTGTTCTAAGTTAAAAAAAATTAGGGTCTCTCTTAGTTTTATTTTGTTATTGCTGTTGCCCTTTTTTGTTTATGTATGATTTTCTTTATAAACAATCTAGGATTGGTACATGTATATAGTTAGGAACTGGATTAGTAGTTTGTTAGGATTACGGCAGAGGTTGGTGAAAAATTGGTAGCTAACATTAATGAGTCTCAGAATAAAGGAAATGTTCCAAAATTTGGTGTAATGGAGATTGAAGAGCCCATTGCAATATATTTAGCTAATTAAATTGTATGATACATGAATAATGTGCTATTGAAGCTGTTAAGATAATAAAAAAAACTAAAAAATGAATTAAGAGACAATGATGTGAGTAGGTCATGTTATAGTGAGTGGTGCCACTCTCATTTTCATCTTTTTGTTCCTGAACACATGGATCCTGGCTTTTGGAGATAGTGCATCATATATTGGCTGCTGCTTTACAGGCTATGTCCTGGAGGACACTGTTCAACCCTGTAAGGTATAGCTATCTACCTGACACCATAAGTGGGTCTTTAGAAGGCCATTCCATCACCTATCAAGATGACTGCTTTAGGATGTGGAGACACAAATGTCCTATAGCCAGGGGGTTCCATGAGCAGGGACACATAGCTACACTTGTTTTACTGTGAGGTGAGTTATCTGATCTGAAGTATTGCCTTCTAGGATACCATGCCAGTGGATAAGGCACTCTGTAAGTCCACAGATGGAACTTTCAGTAGAAGTATTGTGTGAAGGGAGGCAAATCCATGTCCAGTGTGCCTACGACAGTAAGAACAAAATTCTGCCCTTTCCATGATAGAAGTATTCCTATGTAATCAACTGGCTACCAGGTTGCTCGCTGATCTCTCTGAAGAATGGTCCCATATCTTGGACTCTGTGTTGGTTTCTATTGTCAGTATGTTGACTACTCAGAAATTGACAAGAACGACTGGATAAAGAAGATGACTAATTTACACAGAACACATCATTGTAACCACTTAATTATGAAAATCCTCCTCTACAGAGGCAACCATTTGGTGAGCATTCACATGATTCTTTATTTCTTTTTTTTGCTCATTGAGATATACCTATTAACCTAACTCTTCTTGTCACCATTTATCCAATTATGTTCCTTCTAAGTCCTGGACCATCCAGCAAAACCATTGGCTTTAATTCTTGAATAAATATATGGCCATTTGATATTTGTCCATTTTTTCTTCCAAGAAAAATGATGAGCTAGTTGCACCACATGAAGTTTAGTCATTACAAGGATTTCCCTTCACCATCATCTTTCAGAGAGGCCCCAGAAAGAAGCAATGATTTTGTTGTTCAGTTGAGCAGTACCTGCATATCATGCAGAACTATTAGTAGGCATCTTCTCTTTCTCAGTCAACTAATCATAAGAAACTCCACATAATGCCATAGGTATAAACTGAGAGAAAGATGGCATTATGATAAGAGTGGAAACCACAGGCCAAGTCTTCTTGGAGCTTAGTTATATTCTTCGGTCCTATTCTATCCAGATCTTGTATTTAATGTTGGAGGGCTGCTATGCAGATCAAACTTGATATCTCTGCTGGTCAGAGAAAATCCAGTCCACACAGGGCAGCTCAGGCTGCATGGTGATTTGGTGGCACACCGTGAGGTAGTTCAGTCTCCAGTAAAACCCAGTAATAGGACAAAAGTTGTTTTTCAAAAGGGCGGTCATTCGCTGCAGGGAATGGCAGAAGTCTGAGCCAAAATTCTAAAGGTCTGCCCTGTGACTGACCTATGGAAGGTAGTTGAAAGGGCCAACAGACACTCATATCTGCCGATTATTTCTCAAGCACCGTTGGATCATTTGACCAAGTGGTAGAGTAACTTGCATGGCAGCCTCAGCCTTTTGTAGAGCCTTCTCTTATTCTGCACCCCACTCAAAGCTGGCAATATTTTGAATCACAACACATAGGACTGAAGTAGCACACCCAAATGTGCAATATGTTGATTCCAAAATTAAGAGTCTGAGGCAGGTCCATAATCTCCTGTCAACTTGAACAAAGGGGTGGTGTCTAGCCTATCATTCATGCCATAGCCAATGAGCCTTCTGTGGGCATGGCCTTCTCCTGCAGATTCTGCTAACTCCTATCTTCCTCCCTTGAGGTGTAACACACACTCTCTCTGCTTCACTTTCCTGTTGACAAGCCTCATGGAGCCACTTTAATGACAGTCAGAGGCCTGGAGCTGGAGGAGCCACATGGAGACCTGCACCAGGCTTGAGATACTTCCACTGCCACTGAATCCATCACTGGCCAGTGACCTTCCTGCATTCTGTATCATTTCATGTGCTGTGTCAGTCTCAATAGGAATTCATGGGCTAATATTGGACTTACTGGCTAATATTGACCTTATTACTTGATATAGACTGGGCTGGGATAAAGTTCTCTCTTACACATGTATGAATGTGTCTGGATTTGTTTCTTTAGTCAACCTAGACTGACAGAGTCCCACCAGGTATTCTACCACCTTTTCAGTTGCAAGAAGGGACAGATTACTTAAATTCTCTTTCATTTTAATAGCAATTGTCCCCTGATGGCAGAGTGGATTACAAATTGGACTTCTAACTGCAAGGTCAACAGGTCAAAATCACAAGCTGCTCCATGAGAGAAAGAACAAGAAGCTTTCTACTTCTGTAAAGAGTCACCGTCCTCCAAACCCACAGGGGACATTCTGCACTGTCCTTATAAATTACAGTCAACTCAACTGCAGTGAGTTTGTTTTGTTTTGTTTTAGTAGGAATATCTTGATATTGAACCCTGAAAAATTTCACTCAGGTGAAAAGTATCTGAATTCCCATTGGAATATTTCCTGCCCTCTCACATGCAGATGTAGCGATATTCTTTGATACATATTCCTTATTGAGTCCAAATTGGCATAATGTAATCAGTGTAATGGGCCAGTGTGACATTTTATGGAAGGGGAAAGTGATCACATTGCCTGCGATCTAAATTATAGCACAGTTTGGGGGAGTCGATAAAATTTTAAGGGAGAGTTTTTAGGTGTAATATTAGGTCTACAGCTGAAAGCCAGCTACTTCTGGTGGTCCTTCCAATTCAGAGTTGAGAAAAAGGAATCGCAAGATCATTTACTGCATTATCAGGGACCAGGAGACACATTAATATGCATAAGCAAGGAAACCATATGTGGAACAGCAGGGTTGCAATTGAAGTCAGCAGCTGTTTAAGTTTATGATTGTCCACAGTCATTCTCCAAGATATGTCTGGTTTTTGCCTAGGTCAATATGCGAGTTAACTGAGATTGTGATTGGGCTCATCACCCCTCCTCCCTTAAGTCCCTGATGGTGGCACTGCTCTCTGCAATCTTTCCAGGAATATGCTATTGGCTTTGATTAACTTTTGCTAAGCAAAGACAGTCCTAATAGTTTACACTTGACCTTTCCTACCAAAATCACCCTCATTCCACACTTTAGGTATCCACTGTGGAGGTTCTATCAGTTCCTGAATATGTCTATTCCAATTATACTTTCTGTAACTGGGAAATGAGAGCAGCATGCATTCAAGAGCCCTTTGGGAGACGAACCAGAGCTAAAATTGCATTAATAACTTGACCTCAATATCCTCGCTCTTCAACTAATGGGCCTTCACAAGATTTTCGGACTCTTGGAATTAATGTCAATTCTGAGTCTGTGTCCAGTACTCTCCAAAAAATCTGATTATTTCCTTTTTCCCAATGAACATCATTTCTTATAAAAGGCCACAGATCCCTTTGGAAGAAAGAATAACAATATAAATCTGTGGTGATATAGTGGGGTCCTTTCTCAAAGAAACATGGCCTCCCCTTCATTCAAGGAGTTTTAGGTCTGTAAACTGGATCATATCTGAAAATTGATGAAGGGGCCATGATTCTTTATTATAGTTTTTCTAGTTACACCGTTGTTGACCTGAGTCATAATTTTCCCACTTGTATAGATCAAATGAATATTTATTGTGCTTAACTCCTGAGAGCATCCTGCCTAAGTACTCAATGCCATAAGTCCATATCAGTCAGGTTATTTGGGTTACCTCTGATTATTTAGTCCCTGCTGTCCATTATGGTAATCATATTCACCTCATATCTCTTGATTAGATGCTGTCACTTACCCCCTGCAATCACAGGAGCCAATTAATGAAGAGACAATTCAATTATCCAATATAGACAAGTCTTAATTCAATTAGTTCCCATTGTCAACCTGCTGAACATAAAATAACAATCATAGGAGTCTTCACAAATTTATTCTTTATGGCTTTGGAAAAATGTATGTCCTTGGGGGATATGATAAATAGTTTCATTGCATTAAATTGACGAAAAGGAATATGTGGGATTAATAAGGTTTCAATCTGATTGGAGAGCAAAGAGGTAGAGGGTTAATTAAGCCCCTCCCCTCTCTCTCTTGCTCTCTGGTGATTAGACCAGTGTGTAGCGGCTTTAGCTAGCTCTCTAACTCAACTTGTGAGCTATCCTACCTGTGGAACAGTGAGCCTGGGGATCATGTGGCTAAATTTTGAGATTCTTTTGATACTTGTTTCACCATGATGCTGGTGCATACATTGCTTGAACTTGGAACTGTCAGATGCTATCATCTTGCTTTGCTTAAGTTGTATATCCCATCCGGCCTGTTTTGCTAAGTTCCTGAGCTTTTGACTGTTGGTGACTCAACCTTCTGTTTGCTGCCTGTGGCTGGACTATTTCCATTGCCCTGGGAAGATTCAGCTGTCTGCTTCCTTGACCTCGGTCCCAGAAGTTCTAGTGAATTGAAGGACTTTCAGTATATTAACTGTTCCATGGAAATGAATTGAACTAAGCTCTCTGTTCTATCTATCATCTATCTATCTATCTATCTATCAATCTATCTATCTATCTATCTATCTATCATCTATCTGTATCTATCATCTATCTATAACTCTATCATCTATCTCTCTATCATCTATCTATCATTGATGTATCTATCTAAAATCATAAGTTTCCTGGTTTTGTTTCTCTAGAGAACCCTGTATAATGCAGGGCATTCTATTTGTGGATTTTTATGCTTATGCTGGTATGTCCATTCTAACATTCTAATTTTCATAAGCCTTTGGACACATTCTTTGACAGTGTACCAAAGTGATCAGGTAATTATAATTCGCTTAATATACGCCATTCTGCATTCTACACTTCAGTGAATCAACCAAATAAACTATGTATTCCTCTCTTAACTTCTCAAGTAGAAACATAGAAGAATCTGTTCTTAGCCCATACCAACAAATTCATACTGATCTTACTATATGTTCCTTGCATCTGTGATCCTTACCCTTAGTAACCATCCCCACATATATTCTCCATGTTTCTGTATGTACTTATTAGAAAACTCTCGCAGTTTTGTATGCCTATAGCATACTTCTGGAGTCACCTACTATATCTCACCTTTAGGATTTCTCTGAGACTTAAGTTTACTTATAGGCTTAGAAATATTAATAGGTGGCCAGGGTGCTTCCTGGAGACTCAGCAATATCTTGTAAAGCATCTCCCCCATGTATTGCTTCAGATGCAGTCATTCAAGTCATCTCAACCTGGAACATTGACCTAGTCTTCTCAAGTGTGAATTGTTTTGCTCACAATTAATTAGCTTCTTGAGATGGTAAGGGTGAAACTCTTGACTGGAGTGGTTAAATGGAAAAAGGAGTTCTTAATATCCTCATATTTGTGAGCATGAGGCCATATGTCCCCATTCTATGTAGGGTAGGCCTGGTTAACTATAAAAATAAATTCAGGGCACTCATATACGTGAAACTGGGAGCTTTATATCAAGAAGTAATGATACATCAAAAAAATCCTAATCCAGTCCAACTCAAGTCCATATATCTGATACTAGTTCATATCCCTCTTCAGACTCAGGCAGCCACAAGCAATGAGGCAGAATGCAGGAGACTATCACAAGCCAGTAGCTATAAAGCCTTGTGAATCCAATGGCATTGGTAATATCACAGGGTTCTGACAAGTTCTAGAGTGACTATCCAGCAGGAAGGTGAAGCAGAGAGAAAAGGGGAGGTTCCCAAGACCCTTCGTAAGAGAGGACTACACTCATAAGGAATCACCATCAGGCTGTGATCAGATCAACAGACTAAATAACCGCCATCCCATACACTTTTTTATTCACCTCATACACTTTTATCCATCTTCAAAGTCACATGAAATTTTGTAATTAACACACTATTCCTATTTCTTCTCAATTAATGCCTTTATTTTAATATTACTGTTCTGACTTATAATTCAACTGGTGCTTTAATTCAGCCACCAGTAAGAGAAGATTCTTGATTTGTTTATGGGCAACAAGAGCTCTATTAATAATGGAAAGTTTTCTTTCATGACACAACCAGAAGCTTTTAGAAACTTTTAGTTTAGTGCTTGAGGTGTGCTTCCAATTATGAGTGCATACCTTTCCTTTATCATGTTTTCTATTTTAAGGAGTACCACTCAACTAGCTTCCCTATTGTGGCAGTCATGTGCTTATGCTAATTTCATGATTGAAATGTAGGGGTGGAGTCTAGCCTGTTAATCTGGAGATAGCCATTGAGGAGCCAATGAGGCCTCTATGTGGGCCTGGCTTTCTCCTCTGACTTCTGGGAAATCTCGCGATATTTCCCTCATGAAGATGAGAAGCTATCTTCCCCAGTTGTTGGGAGTTAGTCTCAGAGACAATTAATCACGGACAAGACAAGCTGGCAGCATTTGAGAAGCTGGAGGAGCTGGTGGAGAGACCACACAGCTTTGCCCTGATGGAGCCAGACCTCTGAAGCTGGGGTGGCCAGATGGAGACCTCTGCCAGTGATGAGTTGCTTCTGCTGTTGATGGACCCTGAGCCCTGGAGGCGAGGTGCCATCCCAGCACCGGGATTCTGCACCCAATGACTTGTGACTTTGTGAGTCAGAAGAAGACTTTGTAGACTGATTTAGGGCATATGGGTTAATATCAAACTTATGACTTTGAACTGGACTGGGCTGGGATGCTTTTTCCATGTCCTAGTCCTTTTTTATATAAACCCTTTCCTTATATCGATATGCATGTCCTTGAATTTGTTCCTCTAGTGTACCTGGACTAACACACCTATATATCTCATTTTGACAAAACTGATAAAAAAAAATCAGACACGTGATCATGCAGAACCTCATTTCTCACCAACACTTCATATATTGGTGGTGATATTTTGGATGTTAACATTGTCACCTTAGGCCATGTATTCACAATACCCTCTTTACTAAAAGTGAAAGAAGTGATACCATGTGGCAGTCATGTGCTTATGTTGATTTTATGATTGAAATGTAGGGATGGAGTCTAGCCTGTTAATCTGGAGATAGCCATTGAGTAAGCCAATGAGGCCTCTATGTGGGCATGGCTTTCTCCTGAGACTTCTGGGAAATCTCGCAATATTTCCCTTGTGAAGATGAGAAGCTATCTTCCCCAGTTGTTGGGAGTTAGTCTGGGAGACAATTAATCACAGACAACACAGGATGGCGGCATCCGGGAGGATGGAGTAGCCGGCGGAGAGATCACACGCCTTTGCCCTGATGGAGCTGGACCTTTGAGACTGGGGCAGCCACATGGAGGCCTCTGCCAGTGATGAGTTGCTTCTGCCACCATGGGATGCTGTTGATGGACACTGAACCCTGGAAGCGAGGAGCCATGGGGATATCCCTGTCGGTGCCAGGACTCTGTACCCACTGACCTATGACTTCGTGAGTCAGAAAGAGACTTTATGGACTGATTTCGGGCATATGGGTTAATATTGGACTTGTGACTTTGCGCTGGACTGGACTGGGATGATTTCTCAATGTCATGTTCCTCTTGAATATAAACCCATTCCTTATATCCATATGTGTGTCTTTGAAATTTATTCCTCTAGTCTACCTGAATTAACACAGACCAGATGACTGGGACCTCCGAAAAATTAGGTTGTTATGTACATAGATTACAGAAAAGTAAAAAGAGGAAATTTTCTTGGTGAAAGTGAGTGAGTGCTTAATCAGCTTCATGAAAAATTTCAGTTGGAATTCCATCAGTTCCTGGAATTTCATATTTCATGAATGACTTCAGTACAGCTTAGACTCCTTCCTTCAGTACTCTCAGTTATTGATCATACGATACTTCTTGAGGTGGTTGAGTGTTGATTAATTATTTTCATTACAATGACTGTATTCATTTCATCTTCTTTAGGTGCTTACTGTATCATTCAATATTTTGCTCATAGAATCTTTCAATATTGTAACCCAAGGCTTGAATTTTTGCTTCATTTTTTGGCTTAATATAGGCTAAACCTTCACTTAGCCTCTTCAAACTCTAGTACTTTGCACATTTTATTGGAGTAATTTTACTTTTTCTATCAAGCTACTCTTTAAAATCCTCTGTTTAGCTCTTTACCTTCATCATTTATTTCATTTGCTTTATCTACTCTAGCATTAAGGATGTCTCTTCTGAAATCCACTCAATCTCTTATTTTTTCCTATCTTTTCATGACCTTTTGCTTTCTTCACATACTATTCTGGGGGACATCTTAGGGATCATCAGGTCTTAACATTCAATGAGTCAAAACTGTTGTTGGGGTTTCTTTAAATTTAGATGGGATAGTCTCAAGTTGGTCTTTTGACTCTCATGAACTTCTTTTAATTTTCTTCAGCTTCATCTTTAACTTACATATGAGATATTCATGATATATTCCACAATCAGATGCTGGGATCACTTTAACTTCTGATATTATGCTTCTCTGACATTTCTCCCCACTCATAAACAAATTTACTGTCATCAAGTCAATACTGACTCATGTCAATTCTACAGGACATGATAGAATAGCTCTAAGACTATAACTCTGTGGAAATAGAAAACCTTGTCTTTTTCCCATGCAGCCACTGGTGGTTTCAAACTGCCTCAAGGGAAAAAAAAAAAAAATATATATATATATATATATATATACCTTTATGAGCTCATTTCATTTTTATTAATCATTTTATTGGGAGAGCTTACAGATATCATAACATTCCATAATTCCTTTAGATTAAGAATAATGGTACAATTGCTACCCCAGTCAATTTCAAATATTGATTTTTTTCTTGAGTTCTTTGACATCAGTTCCCCTTTATCTCATCCCTCTGCCACCTTAACTGCCAGCAATCCTTATTATTCTTATTATATATTATTATTGTTGTTATTGTTTTTTGTATATTACTCCATCCAATATATTCATTAATTTACAATTTTGCTATTCACTCCCCTCTAGAGGTGTTATATAGTCATGCTTGCTATAAGCTCTCCTTTACCCCACTCTGCCCATATCTTCAAGGAATCATAACTCCTGTTACTGTTTCTGAAGGGTTATCCATCTTGGCTTTCATGCATTGAAAAATCTTAATTCTAGAAATGAACATATGCAGGTCTAGCAATATTGATGAGGTAAAATTAAGACCACAATAGTACAGTGAGGAAATATCAAAGAACTATAGACTTGTTAAATTTTTAACCAGTGTTATACCCCACCCTGGATTTTTCATTCTTTCCACGGGGCACCTCTGAGAGGAACTGCCCAATTATCTTACAGGCGGGTTTTGTGTCTCCACTTTGTGCATACTCCTCCTTATCAAGCTGGTTGCTTATTTTTTGAACTTCTGATATCACTTCCTATTGACACTTCATGAGTTTCTTCATGTGGATTGTTTTTTTCTCCATTAGATGGCTACTTTTTTTAACTTTAAATATTTTCGACCCCAGACAATCTATCTTCTAATTGCCAGGCAACATAAGATTTCCTCATTACATTTGCTTATGCACCCATTTTGTTTTCAGCTACCAAGTCTGGAAGGTGAGTAGCATATAGTGCCACCATATTAGAAGAAACCATTCCTGTGCTTATGTAGATTTAAGTAGAGGCTCAAAGACCATCTGCTTTCTTGTTACATTTACATTTTTGATGACTTCAATGTCCTGGTTTGATACTTCCAATATTCTGCATTGAGATTATTAATATGCTTGCAGCTGTCTTTTTTTCACTTTGTAGTGTGGCCCATCAGCAACTTAAATTCCTGAAAGTTTTACTCCTTCTATGACATTATGGCCAATTTTACTTTTCCTGGGCAGTTCTTCCTCAGCCAAGCTTTTCAAGTTGAAGGGGATCATCTTCTGGAACAAATTCTGCAAATTTTCTGCAGTTGTTTACAAATATTTCAGTGGCCAATTACCCAGAAGAGGGCACTTGATTACTTTTTCATAATCTGTTCTTATTTTGGAAGCTTTGTTAAAACTCAGTTAACAAATGGATAACTGTTGTAGATACATAATTTATTATCAACTTGAGTGTATTAAGTGAGAAGGAATGGGGTCTAGCCTGTCAAGCAGTTTACAGCCTGATGATGCCTCATTGTGGGCATGGTCTTCTTACAAGGATCCTGGGACTTCCTTTCTCATTGCCTTTGTCTTCCAGTTGATTACATGGAGACTTGCTGAGACCCGCAAGAGCTCTTTTTTTCTGCTTCACCATTAGGTTAAAGAGCAATACTTGGAGAGCTGGAGGAGCTACATAGAAACCCATGTCAGCCCTAAGATGCTTCTCCTACCAATGGATCCACAAAGTTTCGTACCCACCAGCCTGTGACCTTTCTGCATTTTGCATCAATACATGTGACTGCATCAGCCTGAAGAGGAAGTATTGGATCAGTACTTGTGGCAGTCATATGCTAATTTTATGACTAAAATGTTAATTTTATGACTGAAATGTAGGGGTGGAGTCTAGCCTGTTAATCTGGAGATAGCCACTGAGTAGCCAATAAGGCTTCTATGTGGGCATGATTTTCTCCTGGGACTTCTGGGAAATCTCACAATATTTCCCTCATGAAGATGAGAAGTTATCTTCCCCAGTTGTTGAGAGTTAGTTTTCAGAGACAATGAATCACGGACAAGACAAGATGGCAGTGTCTGAGAAGCTGGAGGAGTCAGCAGTGAGACCACATGGCTTTGCCTTGATGGAGCCAGACCTCTGAATCTGGGGTGGCCACATGGAGACCTCTGCCAGCAATGAGTTACTTCTGCTGTTGATGGACCCTGAGCTCTGGAAGCGAGGAGCCATGTGGAGACCCCTGCCAGCGCCGGGATTCTGCACCCACTGACCTGTGACTTTATGATTCAGAAGGAGATTTTATAGACAGATTTCAGACATATGGGTTAATATCGGACTTATGACTTTGTACTTGACTAGATTGGGATGCTTTCTTAATGTCCTATTTCTCTAATATATAAATCATATGCGTGTCTATGAAATTTGTTCCTCGAGTCTATCTGGACTAACACAGTACTGGACATATGGGCTAATAACAGACTTAAGGACTTGATCTGAGCTGGGCTGGGATATTTCTTATGATACAATTACTCTTAGATCTAAATCTCTTTACTATACATTCTTATCCAGAGTGTCTCAGGATTTGTTTCTCTAGTCAACCCAGCCAAATACAGTGTCTCTATTGGTATTTGAAATATTAGTGACATAGTTTCCAGCATTATGTTAAAACACAAAGCACCATAATGACAAAATTTACAGCCAGATGGAGGTATATTAATGCTACACAGATTTTGATGCTTTATTCTTTTAGGGCTCCATTAGAATTTTTATTTCTTTACTTTCTTAGTAATATTTGATTGCTTTTAGTTGAAAATTTGCAGTGCAAGCTAGGTTTCCATTTTTTAATTTGGTAACAATTTAAACAATGACCTTATTTATATTTTGTACAATATACCAATATCCTCTTTATATTTTAGGTGCATTTCTAGTAATCTAGTATATATGTTTCCTTATAACATCTTATTTATATTAATTATTTGGAACTCATTTATTCTTTTTTTAATTTTTTTTAGGCATCACTGCCCTCTGGTGGTGGGAGTAGGAGGCCCAGCCTTTGCTCCTGGGAGCTGGAATTGAACCTCCAACCCAGTGGGCCACAGTCCCGCACACAACCACTACGCCACCGGGGCTCAGCCGAACTCATTTATTCTTATACACATACTCATATATATATATATTTCTTCTGTCTAGGATCAAATAATGTGATACTAGTAACATTGGTGAAGCTTGAAGCACATTCCTTCCCTCAGATTTGTATTGTCCACTTGCTCTTTTGTTCCAGATTGGGAGAGACAACTTATCATATCTTAGGTGGTTCCTTAGAATTCTTAAGACCCCAGATTGTACCCACTTATCTGGGTGCAGAATATTAACTTAGCAAACTACAGTATGCAAGTGGATTGAGTTGTTTTAAGATATTATAATCCTAAACTGTCAAACATAGAAAACAAATCTTGGAATACATTTAGTCATGTTTGGCACCTGAATCAAGAACATCTTAAGAACAGATATGATGGAGTAAGCTTTAACCATGGAATATATGTTAAACTGTAGGAGGATATTAAGAACATAATTAAGGAAGAAAGCAAAACTTCATTAAACATACAGGAAAGAAAGAAAAGATCAAAATGGATTTAAGAAGAGACTCTGAAACTTCCTCATTTAATATGAGAGGGTAGCCCCCAACAAAAGAATTATTTATTTTTTTCAAGGCTATGTCATTCAAGTTTTCTTTCTTTCTTTTGCCAAAGCAACCTCATCACCTTCAAAGAACTGATTACACTTGATATATTTATCAAACATGACTCCATTCTTGGAAA